>JBAMJR010000044.1:7500-50000 GCA_038501785.1 Myoxocephalus aenaeus | reverse complement strand
CTTTGTATCAACAAGAAAATATTTATCACATATGAATAGCATCACACATTAGGCCAGTCCGGCCCGTGGGATAATTGTTAAAATTGCATTAAAAAAAAAAATGTAGGAGGACGAGGCTGACACAAAGTTGCTGGAAAGTAAAAAAGTAAAAATAAAAAAATAGGTTATTTAAATGACCATTGTGTGAAACCAAAACCTCTAATAATCAATGGCCGTTTCTCAATACCCAAGTACGGACTTATGAACTTTTGGAGTCTGGACTTGAAGTTCAGACTCCAAGTCCAGACTTCAGAAGTACAGTGAATTGGAACGGAAGCTTACTTGATGACGTCATCACGTTGGCAGCTCTTTCTTCACGCACGTATATTTAAAGAGCCAGTTGCGGGAAAGGTATAGAAGATTGCTGTGGATACAACGTTATATTAGATATATGTATTAGATATTAATATATAATAGATATACATTTATTAGATATAAAATATTAATATATATATATATATATATATATATATATATATATATATTAGATATTAATATATAAGATATACATTTATTAGATATAATATAGTACTATATATATATATATATATATTAATATATTATATCTAATATATATTAGATATAATGTGTTATAATAAAGCTGCTTCTGATTATTATTGTATATATTATTATAGATATATTATATATAATAATAATGGATCGGACCCCGAGGATTGTGGTTGCGGTCGGCCATCTCTATCAAGAAGCCGAAGAGGAAGCGAATCCTTCAAAGAAGAGCCGTGATGCAGCGGAGGACGGAGAGGAGACGTGCCTTAACAGCATCTTTATTGCTTTGTAAGTTTGTCTTAACGTCACACTTTTTTTTAACCAGGCTACCCATTGTTCTTCTTTGTAACCGATCCTCCCACTTATAGGTAGACTTGACAGTTTACTTCATACACCCAAAGAAAAATTAATGTAGTTTAATATTGTATAGAACTTCGATTTAATGTTTTAGGGACATGATCATTTAGTTTAATGTAGTTTCTGCTGCTGCTGTTATATGGTACTGGTTATACTGGGAGGTGTATCTAACATCTATTCTCTTTCATATTGGATGAAGGAAATACCTCAAAAACTAGATTACGTAGAAAATACCTTTACATTAGAACATTGCTCATGTTAACATTTATTGCATGGCTGTTGTAATAATGAATACAAATTAATATATAATCTATCCAGGCCTAATAAGCTGGCAGGTACAGAGGAGTTTTGATACAGTAACATTATAACAGTATTTAAATATTACATCCATTAGACCAGGCACGTGCACAGATACACCCCTAGTGGTGCTCAAGCACCTGCCCTTTTGCCCTGCTGCTGGAGCCCAATTTTTTCTTCATTCATCAGTATTTAAGAATAAAAATTACTCTCTCTCTCATCAATTTCCCCCAAATGTGTTTTGATATCTGACGAGGCATTTATTTGAGTTCTTGTGAGAATTTCGCCCCGACATGCTCCGCGGCGCTCACGAGCCCCCGCCGCGCCCCCCTCCCTCTTCTTCCTCCTCCATGTAGTGCTCACGCAGTGCTGAGCGCCAGACGGGTGCAGCTACTTCTGCTCTGATCCATCAGACAAACAGGTAATGACTGTTTGTGCAATCCCCCGACGTTGTTTGGTGATAAATGAAAACATTACATCGCAACTGGTCCGACGTTTCCTAAAAAATAAACAAACTAAAAACTCACGAAATCCGTGATTTCAAAGCCTTGTCCAGCTGTTTACTGACGTCATGTTTAATGGAGAGAGAGAGAGAGATATACAGGCAGGCATCTTCTTTGTGTTGTTGTATAAATGCCGTTTAGACAATTTCGAAAGTATGTTGAATTTATTTAATGATGCTCCTCAATGAGATCTGTGATAGAAATCCACCTGACCTGGCCAGGCCCTAGGGGATGCAAAAATGTACAAAAATGCGATTAACTTGGCATTCATCCTGTGCATGGAAATCACCACCCCAGCATTTGAAGTCACTGCTCTTGCATCAAACGCTCTAAAGGAAGAAAGCCTGGACCACTCCACAGCCTACAAGCTAACTGATGGTGTAATTCACACAATACAGCATTGAGGTCTGAGGAGAAGTTTGCCGAGATATTTCAAGGTGCGTCAGAGAAGGCAGAGGCTAAGCATTCCTTTACCCACTGTTGTGCCTGGTCAGGAGAGGACACGGAAAGTGCCAGTGCGTTTCCAACACAGCACAACTGCATCGCAAGTGAGTTATGAGATTGACTCTGGAGTCATACTACAGGAAGAATGTGTACTACACATGTATTGATACCTTGACTGCGGAGCTCAACAGGAGATTCCATGGGAGCATCACTGGAAGTCCAACTGGCACAATCATACAGTCCTTCCACTCTCTAACAGTGTGTGCCAACTGGACAATCCCTCAGGCAGAGGAAGCTGTCTGTTTTCTTTGCCACTTCTATGAGGAAAATGAGCACCAGCTGAAGACAGAGGTAAAGGTGTTCCACTCCAGCTTTCCCTCGAAGAACCTGCAATAAATCCTTTCCATTGTGGAGGAGAACACTGGCCAGCTCATCTTTCCAACATTTGTGAAGATGGTAAGGATCTATGCAACACTGCTAGTGACAACAGCTTCAGTGGAAAGATCCTTTTCAAAACTGAAGATAATAAAGAACAGGCTCAGGAGTCTCTGTGGGGAAGAAAGACTCTCCAACCTTCTCCTGCTTGCCATTGAGACATTGGAATAAATCACAGTGAAGTAATACAAATCTTCCAAGAGATGGCACCAAGGAGGATGCTGTGAAGATCCTTTCATTTATCCAGAGCAGAGTTTTGATAAGTTTTAAGTTAGAATATTTTTTATTGCATTTGGTTATACAATATGGCCTTGTTTTGTCTGTTTTTGACTGTTATTCATTTATTTATTCAATTTGATAATTTGAGTTAGTTTGTTAAAAAAAAATATATATACAACTTGAAAATATCCTGTGTTTTTTATTTATTTTTTATTTTTTTATTTCATAAATAATTTTGCCGATGGGTGCCCTTTTTTGGTCCTATAGTCTGACATAGCACTGCACACTGCATTATTAACACACACACACACACACACACACACACACACACACACACACACACACACACACACACTGAAGTAAAACACACCTGCCCCCCAAAATGTCTGCACGTGCCTGCATTAGACTATATTCCACATACACACCTACCATTTGTCTTCTTGGTCCGCAAACACCAAGAGGTTGAACATCAGTACAGTTAGATACACAAACACCACTACACATTCAACTAAAGTACCTGAACAGCATCTGTGTCTCGTACGTTAGTCATTAACCAGGACAGACACTGAAGTCAAACATGTAAAAAATGTAAGGTAAATAAAAGTAATTGTAAATTAATAAAGCAACCAGGAAGCTAGAAATAATCGCAAATGAAATAATAAACAAAGCATTTAATGAAATGTTAGTGCAAGCAATCTGACTCGAGAGGAAAAGGGGCGGAGCTTGTAGGCACTTCAAAGGTGGGGATTAAACGAACAGCAGCAGAATATCTGCGACAACACAAAGACACATCTACAAGTCCGGAGAGGCAGCCGGTAAGAGTGGAGAACTTTATAAGTGACGGACTTTGCTGATGATCACTGCCACCGGCAGTTTGATTAGCGCGAGCACTAAATACGTCACGGGCACAGCTGGGGGCTATGTGGTGACGTATGTGTGTAGACAGAATGCACGGGCGCTGGATCACGTATTGAAAGTGTTTGCTGGCATATTGAAATGTGTTTTCTGTTTCTTTTTATTTAAAGGTTTTTCACTTCTCTCTTATTTGCTATGTGGAGCTTTGCTCGACGGGAGCTTGCTTCAGTGAATCGGAATGAATGACTTGACAAACTGAATCTCAAAAATAAAAGGAGGGATAAAAAAGGAAAAATTGTTTTTTCATTGGAGTGGAATCCAGTTTAAATCCAGGTAGATGGGTCAATCCCTTTCAAGTGGGGAAATGCAGGTCAGAAGCCGGAACTTGACAGACACAAACAGTGTTCATGTCTACGATCCAGAGATCATGGAGGCTACCGTGACTTCTGGACTCAGGCAGTGTAAAAACACACACCTATCTTACCAGTCGAGCAGTAAGATAAATAGAAACCTTCTCAAGCACCTGACCACACAGGTCAGATATTAATACTGGTAGACTTCAACAATTCATATTTAGAATTTATTATTTATTAAATAGTCAAAACACAAATAAATATACTACATACATTAATGTTACAACAATTAATAAATAATATCCTGTTTTTTTTTTAAACAGGACCAAAGTCCTGTTCAGCGATATAAGCAACTGAAGGACCATGTCCCGATTCTTTCCATGTTCTGGTCTGAAGCTGACCTGAGACCAGCCTTCAGGCTCTCCAGGAACAGCATCAACATGCTGGTCCAGATGCTGCCCCGCCAAAAGCTTGAGGTACTGGTGACGGTGTACTGGCTGCTTGTGGAGCCTCCTACAGGGTCACCTAAGATAGGGTGACCAGACGTCCTCTTTTTCCCGGACATGTCCTCTTTTCGAGACCTAAAAAAAGCGTCCGGCAGGGATTCCAAAAACGTCCGGGATTTTGCTACGTCCGGGAAAATAGTTATTACCCCCTTACAAGTTTTGGAAATGGTATCTCCCTCACGTTCCACCTTCTTGCGCAAGCTCTGACTGTAGAGAGAACTGTCATTGGTCGACCGATCTCAACGTAAATGTAAGTTCACGGCATGCTACACACTACTGCTACGCCCCCCCCGCGTCCAGTGGTGTATAGTAACGAAGTAGAAATACTTCGTTACTGTAATTAAGTAGTTTTTGGGGATATCTGTACTCTACTATTTATATTTCTGTTTACTTTTACTTTTACTTCACTACATTTTGCAAAGAAAAATGATACTTTTACTCCGATACATTTCTCCTGAAACCTTCGTTACTCGCTACAAAATCAAATCTATCTTTAGAAAAAAGAAAAAAAACATCGGGGACTGTGGTGGAACACAGACTCCACCAAGCAGGTTTTGCGAATCACAATGTTTTGCATTTTCCCTCTACATCCTCTAGTCCGGCGCTCCCAAACCTTTATGCGTCACGCGCCGGTTACGTGAAGACAATATTTTCACAGACCGGGTCCGACCTCGGAAAGACGGGAGACAACGACACCCAACGTGTGTTCGTTATGTCCAGTCTACTCCTTAATAAACCTTTAGTCCAGTCTACTGCTTAACTTATAACCCGCTGCACAAAGACAGGATGTTGGAATGGAAGCAGGTTTTCATGCTTTTTTGGCGATCTCAGGATACTCTGCCTTGGTTTCCAGATCACCGACAGAGTTGTAACAGACTTACGTTTCATTTTTAGAGTAACGTAACATCTTGACATGTGTCAAGAGATTCCGTCTGAGGTTAACACAGACGGATGTATGCGGTCATTTTTCACAATAAAACATCTTTCCGGCCTTGATTTTTTTTTTATTTAATTGAAATGTTTCATTCATTCTTTCTGTGGCCCGGTACCAAGAGACCCACAGACCGGTACCAAGAGACCCACAGACCGGTACCAAGAGACCCACAGACCGGTACCAAGAGACCCACGGCGGGCAGAATGAGCATACTTATAACCACACTGTTACAAGTCCTTCATAGTGTCATATTGCTTTTTGGAGAATTATGATGATAAGTTCATAGTAGATGCAAAAGTATACTTAGGTACAATATATTATGTTGAACATAATATATATGGATGGATCCCAGCCAACCCAGTTATTGTATCAACACAACTCCTGGTCCTTGGTCACGGTGACCACAGCACTTAAAAGAATAAACTTCATAATTCTCAAAATTCTGACCCTTTGCTTTTTTATTAAAAGCATGTACTTGTACTTTTAGTAGCTCGGGGGGATGAGTGGTTGTCCCACAACCACAAGGTAGCCGGTTCGATCCCCAGTCCCCCCATAGCTCACATGTCGAAGTGTCCCTGAGCAAGACACTGAACCCTAAAATTGCTCCCCGGGCGCCTCACAGGGCACTGCTCCCTAAGATATTAAGGATGGGTTAAATGCAGAGGACAAATTTCATGTATGTATGTACTATGACAATAAAAAACATTTTTCATTTTCATTTTTTTCAAGTAGTATTTTAATAGGTGACTTTTACTTTTACTGGAGTAATTTTCCAGTAAGGTATCTTTACTTTTACTCAAGTACGGCTTTTGGGTACTTTATACACCACTGTGTAAAGGTCATGTGTGTGGGTGGATGTGTTTTGATTCATTATTTATTTTTTTACTTTTATTATTTGTATTTCCTTTTATTTTGTACTTTATTTTTGGGTTGTTGGCTTTACTTTCCTGTTATTAACACGCACACACACAAAAAGTCAAAATTGTGCATATTCATCAATAAAGTATGTAGGAGCGGTCGGTAAAATAACGCGCATTTTCGTAGTGTCACTTCATATCCTTTTATTGTATAACAGAAAAATAAATGAAAACTCCTCTTGAACAGAAAAACCCGCTTTGTATCTAAATACGTTTCAATGTCGATATCTTAATGCGGTCTTAATGCGATCCTTTCCTTAATGCGGTATTCATGCGATCATTATGCGTTCTTTATGCGTTCTTTATGCGGTTAAAAATAGGTTCCCCTTCCGCTCTCTAAACAAAACACACCTGCCTGCACTCAGGTGACTTCTATATATAACGTTGACGCCCCCTGACATCATTGCGTCATCAAAACATAACGAATCAAACAGACAGGTAAAACACAAATCATATAATGGCTTCTACAAAGTATATGTAAAATAAATATAATCCAAAATGCTCCCACACTGATGATTTGAGGCATTTTTTTGGCGGATATAAGGCTGGAGTGTTGGTTCCCTCTGAAATGTTCAGTTGAGGTGCAAGACTCTCGAACAAAGAGACCGGCATACACACACGTTACATGACATGCCCAAGAGTTCATTTCAGCGCACACAAAATCAATGCAGGAATCAGGACACCATGGATATTGTGGCTTCTTCAAATCTTATGTTTATGAAACCGCAGTAACTGTCGAATTGGTTAATCCCGGCATCCCTAATTGCAATATTAATAGTTTATATAATAAAAGGTTGATACTATGCTATGGACGTAACGAAACTACGGTGAAAAAGAGCGAATGCTGACTTGGTTTGATACGGGACATGAACAGCGGTGTCCTGGGTGAAAGTTCAGTTTGGTGGACCTTTAACACTCTAGGGTCTGGGGGTCAATTTCTTGATTTTTCTTGATTTTACATACTTTTTAAATTCCCCTTTTTAAAGTCACTAGCATATGATACATACTCATGTGTTGTATATCAAAAATTACAGAACAATCTCAGCTATCTATATAATGAGGCATCATTGTCCCAAAGTCACAAGTGTAAAGAGAAAATATGACTAAAGCTGAAAAATGTAATCTTGATTTTGGAAATGTTTCATATTTGTTGTGAAAACATAACTTTACTCCGGTGGGATAGCGGTTTTGGTGATGGAAATTGGTTTACCAAAGGTCTTAGGTTCACAAAAGCAGTGGAATATATGAATAAAATGGTAGACACATGTAATTTAATGTCTAAAACCAAATGTATTATTATATGGTGGGGATGATGAGCTGTGGCTGGCTTTGCGGCCTGCTAGGTGATGTGTTGGCAGGCAGACGGACAGGGAGGCTGCTGCAGCAATGCTACATGTTGTCCTCTGGACCCTCACAGCTCTGAATCCACTCTGAAAGAAAGTTAACAGTGATAGGGACAACAGTTGATTACCACCGTTCATAGCCGTAGTCAGCTATCTCCGTTAGCTCTCGTTAACTCGCGCCGTGTTAGCAGCACCTAACGTGACATAAACACTACAGTAGTAACGATTAACGGAGATCCAGCGCTACTAGGCTTACTAAGTTCACTGTAAGAAAGTTAATGGTGATAGAGACAAGTTGATTATGCACCGTTCAGTCATAGACACGGAAGATAACAGCCAACGTTAGCACGTCACTATGTAGTGACGTGCTAACGCTAAGCTATCGTCAACACACAAATGTTATTTACGGTCTTACAAACACATAATGGAGGTCCAACACTACTGGTCGTACTAAGTTCACTGTAAAGCCTAAGTTATGATTCTCCGTCACGTCGACGGCGTAGGTACGCCGTCGACGTGACGCCGTCGTTGAGCATTCGAAGTTCTGCGTCGAGGGTCCGCGTTGCTCTGCAATTAACCGCCATGCCGCCAGGGGGGTGTGCCTGTGTGGCTGTGGTTTCAGGGGTTATAGCCGAATCCTTGCTTTTTCTTCCGGTCACAGTAAACAATGGCGACCAAGTTGGAGCGGCTGCATTTGGAGTTAGCAAATGCTTATATTGCAAATGTTGAAGCGCAGGCGACAGAGAAGACGTTTGCGGAGGTGGTCTGTACGACCACTAAACCGGTGTAGGAAAACAGACCGGAAAAAGCAACTGCCGGAAATTATGTTCTGAGCGGACCAATCACAGCGCTTGCGGTCCGCGTCAACGCGACGCGTAGTTAGGATTTTTTGGAGGTGCACGTCAGGCTACGGCGTAGGGGTCTGCGTCGACGGCGTAGCTACGGCGTAGGTACGCCGTCGACCTGACGGAGAACCATAAATTAGGCTTGAGAAAGTTAATGGTGATAGGGTCAACAATTGATTACTCACCGTTCAGTCTCACAGAAACGCTGTGGCCAGCTATCTGGCCCGTTAGCTCCGGCTAGCTCCTTGTTAGTGAATCCTTCAGCTCTGAAGCTGCGCCGTCTGTCCCCTCCAATATAGCTCTGCTCAGGACTCTTTGCTTGGCACCTTCTGACTCACAGTGAAGCTTTGCACGCCTCGTACATGTCCATGTTTAGATGCTCAGACGCGGAAGTGGAAACCATATCCGCCAGATTTGAAACCATATCTCTGTAAAAATTTAAACACCTGGTTTTACACTTCGACGCGGGCCCCGCCCCCAGAGGGTTAAACCTTTTATTGGACTTGATATGACAAGGTCTGTTGCCAGTGTAGGTCCAATCACTGCTCTCCTTCTGTCCAATACTTCCATTTACTCAACTCCACGTGTCTTCACCTACTCCTTTCCACCAACATTTGCTTATTGCCTTTCCTGTCCATCTGTCCATCCCCTCTATGATCTTTTGTATTTGTCCACCCATCTGCTTTTCACATCATCCATCCATTGCACCTCATGTCAATCCTTCTGTTCTCTCTCTATCCATCTGTCAATCCCTCTTATCTATCCATCTCTCCTTTCTTGAGGCTTTTTAGTCTTTTTCCTGCTCTCAGAAATCATGGACTCGATCCCTATGGGGAAATTTGTCCTGATAAAATGTCACTCATACACACTCACATGCAAACGTACTCATAAACACTGAAGCATGCACACATGCTTATACACACACAAATACACACACACACACACACGTATCCAAAAAGCCTGTATTTGTCCTAATAAAACGTCAACCCGGCAGCAAAATGAACTGTAATGACTTTCAGGCTGTACTAATGGCCAATAAATCCTGGATTAGGAAGCTCACACGCACACTCTCTCTCTCTCTATCACACGCACACACACACACACGCATACACACACTCACACAAACACACCCACACAGGGTCATGTTTCATGGCGTGCTGCGCTGGGTTCATTCAGGAGTCAGATGGGTAAAGTTTTAAGCTGTTTTCTGCTGTTAATGACTGTTGTGCTGACTTTTATAATAACAGCATGGAGAGGAATCAGCAGGAATTAGCATGCTAGGATCATTTAAACCAATGATTCATGATGACTAGGGCTGGAAGCTACACACACACACAGATACAGCTCTTCACGCACACACACTTCTGTCAGAGATTTTCACTTTATGACAGTTCAGAGTCATTTTCCGGCTAAATGTAAAAAATAAAATCCCGGAAGCAGTATCAGTATCTCTGTCGCCTTTCATTATCATCTTATTGATGGATGCATTTCAGAAAATTGGAAAGGGAATTGTGTTTGAGGGATTTTGAAGGGGAATGACTGCTGTATTAGTCAAACAGCATGTGGAGGAGAATGATCAGTGAGATTACAAATAGAGGGATGAAGTGGCAGCTATGGAAACAAAGAATTATTAGGATCAAATGAACCAGACACTTCAAATGTGTCTGGTTCAGATTAGTCGAACTTCAAAATGAGGCTTCATGAAGCAATATTATGGAGAGTATCTGTAGATGAACTGATGGAGTAACATGGTGTCATGATGAAAGTGACATGTCCAAATTCAATTTACGGGGCAACAATAATTTGTAAAAAATTATGCTTTTGTGACCTTTATCTTTTTAGCAATGGGGTTAACTTAAACATTTTATTGAAACCAAAATGGCCAATTTATGATTTCCAAGTTTGACAAAATGAATAATAATTCAGTTTACTGACATAGAATAATCAGCTATATTGATTTTTACATTTCAACCTGTACCCTATGTTCTTATGCTGAATATTTGTTAAATGGTCTGTAATCCTCAATGTAAATCCACTAACAGTGCTTGGTGAAGCTTATGAAGTGACAACTCAATCAAAATAATCCTCCAGAGAAATAAAATCTTTACCTTTATCTTGACCCCGTCTGTTATTGTGAACCCAATCTCGCTCAAGGAGAAGACTCATTCTGAAATACACATTGGAAATACACTAAATGTTTGACATTGAAATCTTTTAGACAACACTAAGCGTCGCTTTGCGTTCTCCAACACAGCAGCAGCGCTCCTCTCCAGCTCACTCACATTCCACCGTTCACAAACAGAAAGCAAAAGATCAAGACAAAAGAGACGTTTCCGTAATGTTGTCAGAGACTTGTATAACAATGTGAGGCAGAACGAACCCTGTTAATGATGCACATCGTCTTCAATCCTGGACCAGTTTAAAACGTCTTCGTCCTCATTCGTCACAAAAGCGGCTCCAATACAACTCCACTCTAGTTAGTTAGTGGAAAAGCTTCTTTCATTGGTTTCTGCTTTGCTGTTTCTATATTGAAAAGTCAATGAGATGGAAAGGAATCATACAAAGAAGCTGCTTACATTTATTAACATTATTTCTGAAGCATTTTTATTTTTTTCTCATAAGTACCCAGTGCATTGAGTCAAGGCACATTATTCTGATAACAGTTTCAAAGGAACAGTAAAGGTATTGGAAACATGGAAGAATATGCACAGTTACTAAGACTCACAATGACGACAACGGCTGTGAAAACAACGTGCGTGTAATGGAGGCTGAAAGTAGCATAACTAATAAAATCTATTCTAACGTATTCATCCATCCATCTATCTAGCATCCAGAAGGGAAGATGCCCAGGTGTGGTCCTGCTGCTCTGAGCTCATGGTCTCAGGCTGTGTTGCTACTTTGTTGAAGGCTGAAAGGACATCACGGCTCTCGAGTTACATTTACATGACACTACATTGCTCCCAGCTTCCCATTAGTTGGGGTGTAACCGTGGCAGCTTCTTTTTGTGCCTTGACAAAATGGCTACAATCACTGCACGCACATTTTAGCAGAGAAAGGAAGGTTGTTGTTTTTTGTACTCATCTTAATGGTAAGTGTTCATGTAGAGAGGTGGATTTGCATAAATCTGCAGCGTTTATTGAACGAGGAAGTATTTGTGCTCTTTGGACCTCCGCCCTTCACACAACACTGCAGGAGGTTTTCACCGAGAGAAGCAAAGAGAATTCCTAACCAGACTGCTGAGGGAGACTCAGACAAAGAAGTACCGGATGATGGTCATGTGGAGCAAACATTTGTGGCAGAGGAGGATAGACAGAGCCCAGAGGAGGCGCCTCGAGCTGAGGAGAGCGGAGGACTGTCAGCCTCTGTGGGGGAACAATAACATCTGGGTTTCCAGGAAGAAATACAGAATAAAGAAGCAAAGAAAACAGGAGGATGGCTGTGGCACAACTTGGTACAGAAGAAACACATTTTATTTTGCCAATTATTCACAGGTTATTTTATTCACCCTTAAGAGGCTTGTTGGCTCTTAAGGGTAAATTACTTTTCACAGTGTAGCGCTCATACTTTAGAATAAGCCTGCAAAGTGCTTCACAAAACAGACTAAGGTGCTAATACAGGTAACCAACCGGAGGAAACATTGGCAGATGGTGAGTGGGCATTGAGGGTTAGGTAAAAGAAGTAGAGGTAGAAAAGTCGTCTTTATAATCACTTAATAATGCCTTTTTGATAACACTTGTTCACCGTGTGAAACACTTTTCATGTAGAAATGTATTTCAATTGGAAACTCCTTTTATATTCCCGCAGCGTTTACATCTTTCCCAAAATGAGTGTTGTGTTGTGTGAGCGTTGAGATTCTCCTCCTGTCATCACTGAGGTTGTTGAATCAATCTGTGGTCACCCAGAGCTCCACAGGATGCTCTAGGCACATAAACCATAAAGCATAGCAATAATGTGTCTTCCTTATTCATGTCCAGAGGAAACAGAACTCTGGAATGTATGTCTCATGTGTTGGGTTGATTGTGTCTGCATGAGGATCCATCAGGATCCATCAGGGCCTTGAATAAGCGTTATGACATCATCACTGATGGGAGTCCCTCCACACCGAGGAATGCAGGAAGAAGAGATGCTGTCACTCAAGCTTCTCTAGATAAAGCTTACAATAGTTTGACATTTTCTGTTAGTTTGTATTCTATTTCAATTTTGACTTTTAGACTTCATGTTAGTTTAGTTTCAGTTTTTCAGAAAGGTTTAGTTTTGATATATTTTGTTTTTCTTTAAAACATGTATTTTTGTATTGTCTGTTTATTTTCTGATTTATGCAGTGATACATAGATATAACCAGCATCCCCTCCGTAAAACCTTTACTAGTTCAACAAAATATACAATGTTCAGATTTCAGTTGTGATCATTTATGCAAATTCGCAAGATATTTTAAATGAGTAAACTCATGCATCATTTACATATTCAGAAATAACATTTCGGAAAACCTTTATTATAAATTTTTTTTTAAACAATTGTATTAATGTCAGTAATAATCTGGGGAAATTTAATAGTGATACATATTAGTTGCATGTTTACCTATTGTAATGATATGTTAATGCTAATACACTATCTTAAAGAATTTCATATTATTTTTCACTTCTATTTTTCTTTTCGTTTCAGTTTTCTTTTTGGATAATAAGCCTGCTCTAAATAAACCTATATGTAAATAAAGAACAACAATATTTTTCAAAGCAGGAAAGTACATTCAAACATTTCTGGCAATAATGAAAATGTATTTAAATTGAGAAAGTTGTATAGAAATAAATTCCATATCAACATAACTACTATGTGTAATATACAGTTCATTTTACTATTTGCATTATGTGTAGCATGTCATAACTGTAAGCATTGATGTCCCATACATTATAATACATTTAGCAACAACACATGTAGATTAAAACAATGTTTCTGTGCATGTTGTATTTATTGCAGGGATTAAAATGTTACAACACTGATGCAATTATTATTATAGTAATAATTATGCTGCTGTACGTTTGATTTTTTTACTATTTGCTTTGACAATATATATATATCACCTATTATTACTGTATTTGAGTTTATTACTGTTTACTTCATATTTTATTACAACTGCTTGTTATTAATGGATAAATGTTATATACCTGGATACATGTTATTATATTCTTAGATGTGATGTTGATTCAACCTAACTTCTCTATCTGAGGCATAATGGCATTGATAATAAAACTAAAACAATAAAAGACATGCAAGATGCTCTAATACTCACATTATCAAACATCAGGAGCAATGTGCCTCAGCAGACAATTGAAAACATCCCATCTTCTGAATGTTCTTATTTAATTTGTGATTATATGTCTCAATTCAGTTTTGTGGTTACTTTTTATTATATTATGGTGATTTAAAACTATTTAGATTTTTAAAAGCTAAACATTGAAAATAGCACATGCTCACAGCTACGTTTTAATGTTACTCGTTTATAATATGCATCTGTACCTCTTTTTGCTGCTGTGACAACACATTGTATCTTAAGCTTCTATTTGTTGCAGATTCTTTATGGCGAGTGTACAACTGCATTAATGAAAAGCATTTCCTCATTTCAACTGGTCGTTGGCTGTGAAGTGTGTGTGTATACACACACACACACACACATGTTAATGAAAGTATTTGGAAAATATAAAAATGAAATGAGGGTTTTTCCAGTTTTAACTTATTTGCATTTTGTAAATTAAATGAAAACCTTTTGAAAAATGGTCTTTGCAGAACCGAGACCTCTCCCAATACATATTTGTTATTTTATATTTGTGACTTTATATTTCGTGACTTTGACTGATTATAGAGGCAATGAATATCAGTAATACAAAACTCAAATAGTATGGGACTCATCTTTAATATTATATATTTTATTAAATCCTCCTGACTGTCTGAATTGAAGGTGAACTGGCTTCCACTGAAACGGTCATGGCAGTGTATTTATTTGTACACACACACACACACACACACACACACACACACACACACACACACACACACACGGAGAGAAACAAACAGCCAGGTTTATGAGTGAGATACGGGTAGGAAATGTGTCGTTATTGGAGCATATCACTAGATAGACTGATCAGCAGTATTACTCCACACACACACTCACACACATCTGTAATTTCCATGACCACTGAACCCTAGCTGACAAGCTGTCAGCGGAGGAAAAAAGACATCTTACAATCCGTCACTGTGTGTGTTTGAATGGAGTCTGTGTAGGTGAGTGCTTACGCACCAAAGACATGATCCTTCTGAAATCTCACCCCGAGAATGATTGTACAGTAGGTGTGTGTGTGTGTGTGTGTTCAGTGCAACAGCAAGACACAGTCTGTCTAAATGCAGGCGGGCTGAAGTTCTCGGCTGCATGAAAAAACTGCAAAGTGCTTATTTTCCATTTTTCCACTCCACTTCCTGCTCAGTGTTTCATCACCTCTGGGAAAACAAACTCCACATTTTCTTGGAAGTTGTACTGTCTTCATCCCTTCATCCCTGTTGGTTCTCTCTCCCTCTCTCCTCCTCACAGTCAACATGATATTTAAGTTTGAATAAGTTTGCCTCTCATTTAGTAAGCAGAGTTCAGTGTTGAGGGTTTGCCTTCTCACTCTAAACTTGATGTTGGATGTTGGCGGACTCATTTTATTGAAGTTACCATAGACAACATAGCAGCAAGAGGTAACTGATGTAAATTAGACTTTATTATTCAGTACACCAGTAAGGTATCACCCCTGAAGCAGATGTGTTGGTTTTGATGTGGATTGGATGTACAGGAAAGAAAATCCAAATTTCACTGGAGGCTCAGTTGTTGCTTGTATGAAAGTTTCACTCGATTTCTTTTTTCTATTGATCCATCCATCCTATTCCCAGTCACAGGGCTAGAGTTGATGCCAGCAAACATTGTGCGAGAGGTGTAGTCAAACCTGTATAGGTCACCAGTCTTCCCCATATACTGTACAAACCAGTGGTGGGCCGTCAGGGCCTGCTAAGCCTTTTCTGCTGGCCTAAACAGAATCACAAAGTTATAGCTATTTTTTTTTAATATAATTAAAAGTGCCGCGATCAGCTGTTAAACTAAACAGACAGAGCAGTCGTAGGTACCAAACTCCACTCAGACAAAGAGAGAACCGACAAACTCCACATAGAAAGGACAGAGGAACTTCTTGCTGTGAGCCAACAGTCCAACCAGCCCCCACTGCATTCGAAACGTTTGTGATCTTCAGAGTATATACATGAGCAGTTTGCAATATTTGTGTCGTCAGAAGTGTGAAGTGTTCAGAGTGAGGATCAACACCTCGGAGTCTGACAACACGGTTACTCTCTTGGAAAAAAACCTGCTCAATCCAGTCGAGTTGTTCAGGTATCTGAATCCTAAAGGGTAGTGGATCTGACTGCTGGGTAGGAGCTACTGACATACAGGGATCCAACTACAGTGACACCATGATAAGAGTTGAGCTACAAAAACAAAGCTCCAAATTTACCGGGCAAACTGTGTTCCTACCTTCACCATGATCGAAGGGTTTGGTGAACAAATTAATGGAATGGCTGGTGGTATACAAACAGCAGAGATATGGTTTCTCTGCAGGGCCGTTGGTCTCAGTCACGGTAAAATGTCACGGTATAAATATCTCAGCTTTTCAGGAGGACCAACATCTCTGCTACTTTGCATTGAAGGAATCAAGTTAGTTGAGATTGTTTTGAGTGACAGCCAGGGATGGCTCTTTTGGAGGTGTTCTGGGCCAGGACTGACAGGAAGTAAACTTTGAAAAATACCATGGCCACATTTGGGGATTTGGGACATTTGGGGACTAGTTTGGACTGACCTGCTTCCATGACCATGACCAGAATAAGGTATTCAAAACAGATGGATGGATGGATGGATGAACCACCTGGAGCTGAACAAGCTCAAGACTGTGGAGATGACAGAGGACTTCAGGAGGAGCACCCCAACACTACCCCCCCTCACCATACACAACAGCGCTGTGTCTTGGTGAGACCTTCAAGTTTCTGGGATCCACAATCTACCAGGACCTGAAGTGGGCCTTCAATATCAACACCATCCACAAAAAGGCCCAGCAGAGGCTGAACTTCCTGCGCCAGCTCAGGAAGTTCAACCTGCCTCAGGAGCTGCTGATCCTGTTCTACTCCACCATCATCCAGTCTGTCCTCTGCTCTTCCATCATCCAGTCTGTCCTCTGCTCTTCCATCATCCAGTATGTCCTCTGCTCTTCCATCATCCAGTCTGTCCTCTACTCTTCCATCATCCAGTCTGTCCTCTGCTCTTCCATCATCCAGTATGTCCTCTGCTCTTCCATCATCCAGTCTGTCCTCTACTCTTCCATCATCCAGTCTGTCCTCTGCTCTTCCATCATCCAGTCTGTCCTCTACTCTTCCATCATCCAGTCTGTTATCTGCTCTTCCATCATCCAGTCTGTCCTCTGCTCTTCCATCATCCAGTCTGTTATCTGTTCTTCCATCATCCAGTCTGTCCTCTGCTCTTCCATCATCCAGTCTGTCCTCTACTCTTCCATCATCCAGTCTGTTATCTGTTCTTCCATCATCCAGTCTGTCCTCTGCTCCATCATCCAGTCTGTCCTCTACTCTTCCATCATCCAGTCTGTTATCTGTTCTTCCATCATCCAGTCTGTCCTCTGCTCTTCCATCACTGTGTGTTCTGGATCACCAAACAGGACAGAGTCAGACTCCAACGGCTCATCAGGTCTGCAGAGAGAACTAATGGTTCCAGTCTGCTCTCCATCCTGGACTTGCACACCTCCAGAGTCAGGAAGCGGGCTGGTAAGATCACTGCAGACCCTCACACCCTGTAGACCCTCACACCCTGTAGACCCTCACACCCTGGACACAAGCTGTTCACCTCCTCCCCTCTGGTAGGCGCTACAGAACACTGTACGCCAAAACCACCAGACACAGAAACAGCTTCTTCCCACTGGAGTCACTCTGATGAACAACCAGACTCCTGCACTACTTGCACTACTCGGACTACTGTTGTCTTTATTTGTATTTTGTCTCTGTTGTCTTTAATGTCTTTTTCATATTTATCTTGTTTATTGTATATAATATGTATATAAGTACGAAGAGCTACATGAAACCAGAGTCAAATTCCAATAAAGCTGATTCTGATTCTCAGTGTCTCATGAGCTGCCACAGAACCAGCAGCAGGACTGGAGTTTGGAGACCTGATCCACTTCCTGCAAGTACATTGACTTTGCTCAGTTTGCTGCAGCAGCTGAGGAATCGCTCTTCTTTGCTCATCTGCAGCTTGATACTTTTCAGAAAAGACTCTGTGTTTATTCTGGAAGTCTTTCATCATCAGCATACAGCTCAGCCAGCATCGTTATTTTCTTCCGTGACTTTTTTTAACTTAAGTTATCCGTTGACAGTTTAGCGAGGGCAGGGCTCTGCAAATGATTCGCCACCTGCTGGGAAAGGTGCTTGACAGCCACATAATAGGATGTGACACACATTTTAGTAGGAAAAATATTAAAACATTTTGGTAACACACATAATAAGTACACACTATTTAGCATTAGTAAAGCATGAATAAACACTTAATTCATCATTTATTTAGCATTATTCCAACATGAACACTCATTAGTAACTCATTAGTATTTAATTCATAAACACAGTTATATATGTTTCATTCTGTATTAATAAGCTTGACTATTATGCGTATATACTGTCTTTTTGTGATGCTGTGTCAAACGCTATGTTCACTTGTGGCTGTAATGCTGCAATGTATCAAATGTGTGTCTAATGTTTACTTATATACATTAGGGGTGTTGTATATTTAAACAAACATAATATTAGAAGTGTGGACAGAAGTAACCAACTAATATTTCATGAGATATTTTAACACAGTAAAGATAATTTTATGAAGCAAATAACTGCTGCACATACTAAGATGATAGAAACAGCTTCAAACTAATTAGAAAGCAGACTGAAGGGGGAGAGGTAGCAGCTGGGGGTTTGTGACTCCTGCTATGGACAATAGTCTGAGCCGTAAGCTGTGTGTGTGTGTGTGTGTGTGTGTGTGTGTGTGTGTGTGTGTGTGTGTGTGTGTGTGTGTGTGTGTGTCTGTGTGTGTTGTGAGTGCATATCAAATGCCACCAGCATTTTTCAGATCCACAGGGACACAACTTGGCACCCACTGGAACCTTCTCTCACTGTGACAGTTTCAGCTCACTGATTTACTAGCAGTGTGGATGTGTGTGTGTGTGTGTGTGTGTGTGTGTGTGTGTGTGTGTGTGTGTGTGTGTGTGTGTGCGCGCCCTCGTGTGCATGGGCCTGCCTACATATGTATGTGTTATTGTGTCCATAACGACTTCTCTCTCCTCCCTTCGCAGCCACACTGTTGTCTGTTTGAGGGATTCAACATGAGCGCTTCAACAGCCCACTATGCTCATTACACACACAGAGAGAGGACAACCCCAGGGATTGTCTTTGTCAAGTCACTCTGCCCTTTTCTCTTCTTTTGCTCTTTCTCCCTCTCCACAGCAGTTCACAACCTGTTCTTTATTTCTTCCTCCTCTCTTTCTCTGCCTTCTCTTTGTCGTCTCCCGGCTTTTACAAAGGAGCCGAGGTCAGAGAAGGTCACAGACGTAGAGCTGTGTGTCCTCCCCTCTCTTCCACCTGCTCTCCTCTGTGTCTCTGATCCTGCCCAGGAAACCTGTCCACCCCGAGGAGGACTTGAGGAAGGACAGGGAGGAGCAGCTGCCACATCCACAGCACCAAATGGAGGAAAATACACACTGTGTTCATTTTGTAAACCGTGTATGTACTCAGTAATTCTCTGTGCATGTAAACACAGACAATTTGACACATTGCATGTTACATTAAAATATGAATTCATTTGAACTAAAATAATGTGTTAAATTGTTTTTAAAATGATGTCACAATTTGTATATAAAATCATATTCAAGATTTATCTTGAAGTTTGATTTAAACAGGATTCAAACCAAATAATGATCAATGTAACCAGCTGTGATTTGCAAATCTTTAACAAGGTGGGTGGCCAGACCACCAACTAGCACACACACACACATGTCCACCTCCCAACGGACATTGTTGCAGGACACCTTAAACATAACGTCATGTCTCATCTAAGATATGTTGTGACAGAGGGGCGTATCTTCAGCTGCACTGAATGATCATGGACAATATAGGAATATTATAGGAATACTGTGTGTCTCTATGATCCTCTCGCGCTTCCACAACTACAAGTTGCTGCTTGTCACATTGATCATAAAGTCGTTACCACTGTATAGAATAGAGAGGCTATTAGAGAATACTATAAACCCAGACTGAAAGAAGCACTGTTACGAAGCAGTCTCTTTCAGCACCACGGACAGCGCCATGCATTTATCAACTCACAGCACAGTTATGGTACTGGACCGGCCCATAGATTCTAACTTGCACAAACCTCAGTCGTTAATAATTGCATATGGTCATGTTCAAAGTAACGAGAAGAAAACAACTGTTCGAGTGAGTGTTTTAGCTGCTGGGCCATATGTCTCATGCTGCATTCCAGAAAACTTCAAACTCAAGATCTCCACTCAGAAGTGGAGTACTTGTGCATTCGACTTCCTGAAGAAGCAGTTGTCTGAGGTCACACAACAAAGGGAGTTTGTTGTGTGACCTCAGATTGATTTAAACAGGATTTAAACCAAATAAAACATGTGATGTCATTTGCTTGCTTGGTTTACCATTTGTTGCTGGTATACAAATGGTAAACCAGCAACTAAATTAATTAATTTAAATAATCCGTATTTTAATATAATACAAACATTGATCAATACATTATATCATTACAATAAGCCGAGGCTCTTGGTATATCTGGTGAAGTGCACCTGAACTGCTTGGAGGACGCACATTTTATCTGAGAATGTTTGACCTCCAACTGCAATGCAGCACAAGTTCAGGGAAGTTTCCAAATCTGTTTGTAAAGAGAACCTCCGGTTTGTAAAAGATGTTGAGTTTCCCTCTGTCCTATGGGTTTGTCACATGTTACACGCTTCAGACCGTTTCCATCCTGCACATTCTCCTCTAACATCACTCCTCTGAGCCTCATGGGAACCTCAGGATGTTTACGTCTCCCAGCAGCTCTTATAGAATGACGCTCGGTGTTAATTAAACACCGTGCAGCTGAATTCCACCATGACCAATTTAATGCATCCTGTCTGGTTGGGAGGTAGGAATGGTTTAGTCAGATGGGAACTGTCTGTCTGAAGGCACAGCGTCCGGGGGGACCGCAGTGGCAGACGGACCGACTAAGAATAGCAGCGTCAGACTGACAGGATGGGTGGAGAGAAGACCAATTCACGCCTGAGCTGATGAGGAAACAGAGAGGCCATGTTTCCAGCTGTTATGTGGTATAAACAGCACAAACAGTGACCACTGCCACAGTTCAACTTCCCTTCTCTCCTGCCTCTCTCTCTCTCTCTCACCTAATCAGCTCATCCAGTGCACCTGTTAGTCACACCCTCCTCGTCAGCTCACTTCCTCTCACCTGTCCGGTCTGCTGCGCCTCCTCCCTTCAGTAGTTAAGCCCCATCTTAAAACAAGCTGGCCTGCCTCCTGTACGTCTGATAAACATCTATGAAGCGTGACTGAGACCATCCTCTGTGGTCTGCCTGCTGCACAGAACAGAACAGGAGGCCTGGCCCGTGTGGTTAACACAGCACAGAGGATTGTGGGAGTTACCCTCCTTGACCTGGACCCTGTGTATGCTCCGCCTCCAGAAGAAGGCCAGCAGCATCTACAGACGCATCACACACCCGGGTCCCTCTCAGTGTGTTCCCCTGCCATAAGGAAAAAGATACAGGACTATCAGAACCCGGACTAACCGGCTGAGGAACAGCTTTTCCTGCAGAGTCGCCAGTTAGTCGCCAACTGAATTTCGTTGTATCTTTTTACGATGACAATAAACATCCTTATCCTTATCCGTACAGTTCAAACACGCTCATACAGTTTTGCAGCCGAAGGCAATTTGCCCTTTTTTTGTGCATCTGATGGTAATTATTCACGCAATTATTTGTGCCAAGAACACAGTTGTCAGAACAGTGGTAGAGAGGAAAAAGAATGTCGAACAAGAGCTACAGCTCCAGACCAACGAGGTGAAGGGGCATTCCTCAAACTTCAGGCAAGGAACTGAAATGAGACCGAGAGAAACAGTATATGGGATGTGATTTGCCTGTCTGTCAAACGCATGCCCTCAGCCTGTTAGCAAAGATGGCATGATTTGATGTGGAAGAGAGAAAATATCATTCAATGCTCCCATGACCCCTGTGAAGCCTGAGTCTAGTCAATCTGCCACTCTGACCTTGTCCTCAGGTGTGTAGCACCTGTTTCACGTCCTCGCTCATGTCGTGTACGCTACCTGCTCAGTTTGTTAAATGTTATCCTGAATGATCATTACACTTCAGAGCTTTTTGACTGAACCCTGCTCTGTGTCAGAAGAAGACAAACTACAATCCAACACTCCTTCTGAATGTGCTACCGTTACCCCCAAGGCTCTGGAGACAGAAGGACTTCACTGCGTGTGGCGCTGGTCCTTTGGGAATCGATCTGTTGCCATGAGGCTTATTTGCAACGATAGGCACATTTTGCATAATATGTCTGCATTTTACCAAATTTAAATACACAGATATAGCACAGGAGCCCCGAGATGCGGTTTGCATTTCACCCTGCAGGTGCTTTGAGAATGTTGTGACTTGTGCAGGTTAAACATTCACATACCCGTGCAATGCTTTTGCGAATTCGCCCCTCAATGTCTTTCTAGACAGAACTGTTAAGTGTTTGCCTAATGTGAGCTACACTTGCAGCATGCTAGCTGGATGAGGAGCTAATATTGGCACGCTAGTCAAACAATCTTTAGATTCTCTCATCTATTATCATTATCTCCACTGCTCTGCCCCACAGGATAACGGTGTGTGTGTGTGTGTGTGTGTGTGTGTGTGTGTGTGTGTGTGTGTGTGTGTGTGTGTGTGTGTGTGTGTAAGAGAGAAGGGTAACAAAAAAAGACAGGGAATTGGCATGCTACTCAGCATAATTGCGTAAAAAAGTGCATACATTTGTGTTCATGGCGACTGTATTTGTGTGTATGTGGTGGAAAATGAGTGTGCGTGCATCTCCTAAATCACATCACATGGCTAATGTAGATGTTAAATTGAATCGGCTGCTGCATCATTTGTCTGGTGGATCGTTACTGGTAATACGTCTGTCATATTAGCGAGGCATTCCTCATCTGGACAGCAGCCTCTCTTCCCTGTACTCACTGGGATGGCTGCGCTTAAGTGCTTGTGTTTTTTCATTTGTTTTTCTCCCATTTGTGCAATTTCACAAACAAGACAAATGTCATGCTCACACAATTTATTGTGATTCCAAATACATCGTGGATGTAGTGGTACGCAGACTGAACCTTACTGGAGGAGTGTTGGAGTGACTGTACAACACAAACAGTAAACAAGGAGTTTGTTTGCTGATCTGGCTAAAACTTAGAAGAAGTGATTCCATGGATGGATCACACAGTGCCAGTTTGACAAGATGGTGAGAGGTAGAGCAGCAGACAGAGCAGCAGACAGAGCAGGAGGTAGATCAGCAGACAGAGCAGGAGGAGGGAAAGCAGCAGCAGGTAGAGCAGGAGACAGAGCAGCAGGCAGAGCAGGAGGGAGAGCAGGGAAAGCAGCAACAGGGAGAGCAGCAGACAGAGCAGCAGTGAGAGAAGGAGGGAGATCAGCAGACAGAGCAGGGAAAGCAGCAGGAGGCAGAGCAGCAGCAGGGAGAGCAGGAGGGAAAGCAGGAGCACTCACAGCTCTCTTCGTCTATGGATTGCTTTGTAACTTTATAAGACCGACTAACATCAAGTCAGATTTGAAAACGTTTGTTTTCCCATAAACATTTAGTCATGGAACAATATACGCAAACAAAATTGACGTTTTCAGTTGTTTTTTTACAGATTAATTGATTATTAAAATAATCATTTGTTGCAGCCCTAATACACATTTGAACCTACATGATTTATTTAAAAACACCAAAAGGACAAATGTATGATACAGGAAGTTAAAAGTAAGTTCACAGAAGGACTTTGTCATGTGTTGAAATACAAAAACTCCTGCCAGCAAACAAACCACATATTTACACGATATACTTTCAAAGTGGTTTAAATCAAATGTGAGACCACAGACAATAAACAATATATATTCTAAACAGTTATTTAGGAAGTTGCTCCATAGAAGTTGCCCATACATACTTACTTTATACTATAGTTGATTTGACAAACCAATACAAAAATAGAATAACTATGAGAATAATAATATTTAAAGCCCATTTATTGAGAGGAATCAAAAGAAAGTGTGTGAGGGACAGTGCCATGTTCATATATACATGAACGGTGACTATAAATGTGTAGGTGGACATATGCTGTTTCCATATATTCATGCATGCCTCAGTGTGTGTGAATAGGTAAGAGCAGTTAATGATGGATAGGCTGTTGACAATTCAAAGATGTCAGCTGTGTAAAGTATGCTAATGCTATTCTCTGCTTGGCATCCACACACACCAAAATATTCCACACTGTGGCTAGAGCGCTGATAATTAGCGTGTGTGTGTGTGTGTGTGTGTGTGTGTGTGTGTGTGTGTGTGTGTGTGTGTGTGTGTGTGTGTGTGTGTGTGTGCATTTGCACACAGCCACCAGCATGCTTTCCTGCAAAGTGAATCAGGTGCACCTTCATGTCTGTGGTTCTGGTGGCCATCCCTCCCTCCGTCCTTCAGGTGTTAATATCTCACAAACGACTTGAGGGATTTAGATTTCATTTGTCACAAACATCCACTTGGACTCAACAATGAAGTGATGAGAGTTTTGTGGTCCAAGGTCTCCGTGACCTCGCTAAACACTCACAAATGAATATGCTAATATGGCAATTTCACATAAATGACCTATATAAGAAGACATGATAGTTGTCAAAGAATGTCGCACACACACAATAACCTCACTAACCAAACAAGTTCACATACAACTGCAGGATGAATTTACTGTGTTTTTAAGCTCCTGATTATATATCATCGAAAGCTCCACTAGACCAGGAGGCTGAAGCTCAGTTTTAGAGAGGGTCGTCGTTCTGAAGATCAGCGGTTTGATTCCCAACCTCCTCAGTCCATAACAATGTGTCCTTGGTAGGCTGTGTGAATGTGCACATGATGGACAGGTGGCACCTTGCATGCTAGCCCCTCCCATCAGTGTGTGAATGGATGAATGACATGAGAGATAGTAGGACTACATACTAGATAACGCTACACAAGTAAAAGTCCATCTACCACTCATTTAATTATGACAAAAAAGGTGAATATTTAAAGAAAAAAAATAAGGTTTAGAATGTTATGAATCATTTTAAGATCCATTTGTATTCACACAGCGATACATGTTGAACCCATATACCTGTATTCATGATCTACAGACCAACTGTGTAGACATGTAGATACCAATGGCCCAGCAGCCCCGGCTCGACGCCCGACGCGGGCAGCAGCAGCAGCAACAGCGGCTTATAAACCGCCGGGTTGTTTATGATTAAATACAACTTTTTATTATTTTATTTAGTAGATGCGGCTTATTAAAGGGTGCACCTTATAACTCGCATTTTACGGTATATTGTTCTGCTCACGATTGACGCTTAAAATTTCACTTGACTGCAAAATCCAGTTAGGATGCATCATCGGGAATGACACAAAACTATCTCCGATAAAGTAAGATGTATAAATGTAACATGCTGACAGACAGCAATCAACCCCGACAGATATCAGCTCTGACACCTTCAAGTCCCTCTCAGACTGCAGGAGAGAAGTGATATGTCTGAGGACTGACATTCTAAAAGCCTGGCTTTTTGCACACAAAAAAAACTATAAACCCACGTTTACAATATCCTAAGGTAATAAATCAAGAGGTAGGGTTATTTGCTCAATGTAGTAGTCACCCCCTGATATCCATTTGAAAGAATTCAAGTTTTTACTTCACTTTTCAGACACAGAGGTTCCTGCCTGGAGGGCCAGCATATTTAACAGCTGTTCAGTCTTTGTTCTAACTGGATAGAACATGATGAGGATACAGCACATTTTTTTTCTTCATGTGCACGTACACATGAACCAGCATAAGGAGCGATTAGTAAGTAAAATGAAAGTAAATCAATGAAAACATCTGTGCACATACATTGATGGCCAATAGATTCTCATGGCAGGCGGTGAAGTTGTTAGTGACGGTTTAGTGTCTGGAATCCTGAATGACTCCTCTGTTTTACTGCTCAGAGCATTAAAACAGCACATTGATGGTGCAAAGGGGATGGATGAGATGAGTTATGAACCCATTTTCCCGATTAGTCCGACACCACATGACTGCAACACAAATGTCCTGGATGTTGAATCAAGGCTTCCTTCTTTGTTCATAAAAAACAAATGAAGGTTAATGCATGAAAGAGAGGTTTTGTGGGCTGGGCAGCAGTATTGCCAATTGTGCATGTACTATAACGAGGAGTCATAGAAAAACTGACACCATATTTTGCTAAAAGTATCAAAAAGGTTCGATGCATTTATATGTATCTACTCGAAGGAAGGGATTCTTTGAAAAGAGTTGTCTGCACATCTCTAGGAGCTGTGTGACATATGTGCAACACTGAAAGCTGATGTACTGGCAACTGTTCCCTAAGGGGGCTGCATTTCAAACAGCACAATGTACATCTCACTGGAGTGTAGATGGGGCCCCTGGGGAGAAAGAAAGACCCAACATGGCCACTGCTGTCCCAACCGAACTCCAGCAGTGCAGCTCACGGTGCAGCTCACGGTGCAGCTCACAGTGCAGCTCACAGTGCAGCTCACAGTGCAGCTCACAGTGCAGCTCACAGCTAGTTACTCCACAGATGACATTTCCAACTTGCAACTGAACTCGCCTAAAGCCACAGTATCAACTTCCACTGAGAGGAGACACCCCCATAGCTTCCAAGGGAGGACTATTTAGCATAGAGTGACACGGCGTGAGAGGTGGGGGTGACAATGTGACTGGGTGGGACAGGAGAGAGGGCTAATGGAACGGCAGGGAGGGACAGGAGGGCTGGCCTATACCGAACCTGACACACAATTAGAACATACATGGCATACAGTATATATACACACTTATGGAGTGTATGCAAGTGTGTGTGTGTGTGAGAGAGAGAGAGAGAGAGAGAGAGAGAGAGAGAGAGAGAGAGAGAGACCCCTGAACTCATATTAGCAGGGGTGGGAGAGAGCCTGGCCTTTTATGTCCTGCTTTACCTCAGTCTCTCTCTCTCTCTCTCTCTCTCTCTCTCTCTCTCTCTCTCTCTCTCACACACACACACACACACACACACACACACACACACACACACACACACACACACACACACACACACACACACACACCTGTCATGGCTAATGCAAGGACGGGTGTGTAGGGGGCACGCTGCAAGTTGTCAGCACTGTCATAAGGCAGGCAATGAACTGCTGGAACTAGAAAGTGACAGGAGACGGTGTGTGTGTGTGTGTGTGTGTGTGTGTGTGTGTGGGTGTGTGTGTGTTGGAAGAAAGAGAGAGCGATGGAGAGGGAGAGGTCAAGTAATGGAGTATCTGAAGTAGAAAGAACGTTCCAGGCCCTATCCCTCTGCCTCCCTCTCTGCTGTCTGTCCCTCAGTCAAACAAGCTGCTGTTCTAGTATCAAACAGGAAGGTGACACAGTGACTGAAAGGTAGAGCTCAGAAGCTGTCTGTCTGTCTCATGCTTTCTCACACACAAGGGAAGTAGAATACTGCAAAACATCTCCAGCTTACCAAGTTGTTTTGTCAAATTATAATCCTGGAGACCTGTTCCAAATACTACCAAACGCTGCAGGAGAAGCCGGTGAAGCTTCTTATCCCACTGGGGCAACTTTTGTCTTGCCTTAGAACAAGGAAAAGTTTGGATGATCAGATCAGATCATCCAAACTTTTCCCTTTTTGCTGAAAAAATATACCTCCAATTAAAAGAGTTCTCCAAATATTTAGCATCACACTCTTATAACATTTCAGACTCAAAATATGGAGAGTAATTATTTAAGTTGCAGAGATTTTTATATTTTTTTCCCACCATTCTTCTTTTCACAACCTTCACCTGTATTACCCACAATGCAACTTAACTGCAGAGAGTTCGGCTGGAGATGTGCTAGCAGCAGCTAATGTAGCCTGGTGTGTTCTGACCCTGATGGTGTGTTCTGTCCCTGATGATGTGGTGTGTCCCTGATGGTGTGTTCTGTCCCTGATGGTGTGGTGTCTTCTGACCCTGATAGTGTGTTCTGTCCCTGATGATGTGGTGTGTTCTGACCCTGATAGTGTGTTCTGTCCCTGATGATGTGGTGTGTTCTGTCCCTGATGATGTGGTGTGTTCTGACCCTGATATTGTGTTCTGTCCCTGATGATGTGGTCTGTTCTGTCCCTGATGATGTGGTCTGTTCTGACCCTGATGGTGTGTTCTGTCCCTGATGATGTGGTGTGTCGCTGATGTTGTGTTCTGTCCCTGATGGTGTGGTGTGTTCTGACCATGATAGTGTGTTCTGTCCCTGATGATGTGGTGTGTTCTGTCCCTGATGATGTGGTGTGTTCTGACCCTGATGGTGTGTTCTGTCCCTGATGATGTGGTGTGTCCCTGATGGTGTGTTCTGTCCCTGATGGTGTGGTGTGTTCTGTCCCTGATAGTGTGTTCTGTCCCTGATGATGTGGTGTGTTCTGACCCTGATAGTGTGTTCTGTCCCTGATGATGTGGTCTGTTCTGTCCCTGATGATGTGGTGTGTTCTGTCCCTGATGATGTGGTGTGTTCTGACCCTGATATTGTGTTCTGTCCCTGATGATGTGGTCTGTTCTGTCCCTGATGATGTGGTCTGTTCTGACCCTGATGGTGTGTTCTGTCCCTGATGATGTGGTGTGTCCCTGATGTTGTGTTCTGTCCCTGATGGTGTGGTGTGTTCTGACCCTGATAGTGTGTTCTGTCCCTGATGATGTGGTGTGTTCTGTCCCTGATGATGTGGTGTGTTCTGACCCTGATATTGTGTTCTGTCCCTGATGATGTGGTCTGTTCTGTCCCTGATGATGTGGTCTGTTCTGACCCTGATAGTGTGTTCTGTCCCTGATGATGTGGTGTGTTCTGTCCCTGATGATGTGGTGTGTTCTGACCCTGATAGTGTGTTCTGTCCCTGATGATGTGGTGTGTTCTGTCCCTGATGATGTGGTGTGTTCTGACCCTGATAGTGTGTTCTGTCCCTGATGATGTGGTGTGTTCTGACCCTGATGATGTGGTGTGTTCTGACCCTGATAGTGTGTTCTGTCCCTGATGATGTGGTGTGTTCTGTCCCTGATGGTGTGGTGTGCTCTCCTGGTTACTCTGGTGGAGTACTGTGGTTGAGCTTGTAAGGACGCTCTCGACCGTACATCTGTAGAAGTTGCTGAGAACAGCCTTCTTAGGAAATACAGTCGCTCTGGGCCTTTTTGATGTTCTGCAGTGTGTTATGAGACCAGGTGAGGTCCTTGCTGATGTGCGTTCTGTGGAATTTAAAGGTTTTCACCCTTTCCACCTCTGTCCCACCTATGTAAAGTGCTGTGTGCCGCACCCTCTTCCTCCTTGGGTCAATAATCATCTCCTTGGTTATTATCCTGACACCAGGCCACAAGTTCCTTCACCTCTCTTCTGTACGCCGTCTCAGCCCCACCAGTGATGACCGTCGTATCATCCGCACACTGGATGATGCTGGTGTTTTCCTGGGAGGCCACACAGTCGTTTGTGTGGCCTCCCAGGAAATGAAAGGAACTATAAAAGAGAGACATGTAAATGATGTACACTACTAAATATAACTGTGTAAATAATAATGCTGAAAAGTGGGATCTATGTATAAGTGTGTAAGGTTGTAATTAAAAATATATATTATATATATATATAAATATGCATCACTCAATAATCAAATATACATCTACCGTTTTCTAAACTAGACAGGGTATATTGGATCCAAATTTAAGAAATTGGCAATTCATCTCAAAAAAGGTTGCTAACCCCTGGTGTAGTCGTTGCCGTCAGGAGTCAGGAATTAGGCAAGAGAAGCACCCAACGTCTCTGATTGGAATGGGGACGAGATGGAACTAATGAGAACTGATACAAGGGAGCTCATTCTCTCTCTGACAATGTTTCATTGAAACTAACTCTGGGCTCACAATGAATTATCAAGGATTGTTGTTCTAAGAAATGTTTTCCTGACAACATGTCAATGGAATGTGTTGCTGTTCACAGGTTTGGCACTGAAGTGTTCCAGGGATTAGTGTTGTGTATTGACTCCAGCATTATATGAATTATGAGTGCCAGACAGAGTATGGGTTCTGTCTAGACTATCCAATCAATAACGCAATAAATGCAGGCTGTAGCTTTTGTTGATATGCTGTAAATGAGAGGTAATGCTGCTCCATCACGACGAGTCAAATGCATGTTGTAAATGTAGATCAGGATCCATCTGCATAACTTTGATGCTATAGTCACACATCTTAGCACCATTTTCCTGAAAATAAATCGGTAAAATAATAACTACTCACTATTTAGCATTAGCTAAGTATGAGTAAACACTTAATTCAGCATTTATAAACTAATTAGTATGCAACACTCATTAGTATGCAATTCATAAACACAGTTATAAATGTTTTATTCTTGCTTAATAAGCTTGACTATTATTTGTTTCATGATTGGGTTTTCATACTTTATAAATGATGGATTCCCCATTTGTAAATTGTGTTATAATACTGCAATTCATGATTAATTCAGGTAGTTACTGGTCGTTAGTTGAGTATTTTGTGTGACCTCATCTAAAGTGAGGACTATCTATGCGATCACCGTCAGTGGCACGAGTGGTGAGTATGTTTGATGGCACGTAGCAGATATGTGATGCATTTTAATACAATCTGGGGCCTTCTGAACGTCTTGAACTGCACAGCCCTCTAAAATGGGGGCAGAATTCTCCTTCATGTGTTCATGTGTTCATATGTTCCATGCATCAATAACAGACCTAATGAATTCACATAGCAAATTAAACGACACAACCTGGGCTTACAAAAGCATATAAGTCAATTGTACATGTTTAAAACACAATTCAACCTTAACATAAACTATAAGTATGACTTGAGATGACTCGAAAACGACTCCGAGAGCTCCCCAAGTTATGGAAATTATTAATTTTCATCGCGCAGGCTCGATGCCACACACACCTCTTTGTAAAGCTTACGACCTACAGATTCCACTAAAACCGTCAAATATCTTCTCAGACAAAGCATCAGCAACACATCAACCACTACAATCCATCCCAAACAATATTCCCAGCAAAAAAAAATGAAATATGACTTATTTTTCATTGAAACGATAGTCCACATGAGCTATTTTGGTCCCTAAATGACCGCCCGCTTCCGGGTAGGCCTCTGAATTCTAACGGAGGCGTTCAAGTTACAGCAAGAAAGTTAGGGCATTTTGAGTCTCAGCAGATCTAATACTACAGGTCACAACATGTGGTACTTGATAAAAAGGGCTGTCAGTCTCATGTGGCTGGCTTTAGACGGCTCCCATAGGCTCACACGATCAAAAGGAGGGGTCTATCTCTGCCGCAGAATGGCAGAGATAGGGACAGAAGTATGAAAACAATATTTTATGATTTTGAGGGCACAAAAGCATAATTTGGGTTTATTTACTGTATATTACTGCTGTATGTGGATGTATTGAACACCATTAGTGATCTAAAAGTGAAATATATAGCGTGTTATATGAGAACATGTAAATATCACACACAAATCATAGATCACCTAAACTTCTGTACTAACAAAATAACTAAACATATTTTACTTCACTTAATCAAAGTCAAACTTTGCAGAGATACTGTTAACATATTGTGTTATGATATAGTAGAAAAAAGATGTATCATATGGGTCATTTGAAAGAGGATATTCATCCTGGAAGTATTATTATTTTAATATTAATTTATTAACATATATGAAAATATATTTTTTTTATCTAATTTTATTGTGACAATGTTCCATTGACTGCTCTTTACTCAACATGTGGCTGCTCTTGTCAACTCATTTGAGAATCTCACCAAATAAATAACAGAACAGTGTAAATTATCTTTCAATGAAAAATATGCAGTTTTTTAATCTCACCCACATTGGATAATTCTGCACCACATGATTCCAACATTGCAGGATGTAGTGTTTCCTTTACTTTTTGTAAAGTCAGTGTGTGGACGTGAAGCTGCTCAGTTATCATCTGCTATTATTTATTCTGTAATACTACCAAAGTGTTTCAGTTACCCGACTTTGACCACATGATCACTACAGTTGATTTGACAACACATTTTGTATTCTCTGACCTTAACAATGTTTTAGTTTCTATCGAAAGATATTGAAGAAAGTGAGAATAACAAAAAAAGAAAAGAAATCTTAAGCATTGCATGTAATCTGGGACATTGCTAATTTGTAAAGCATAATTATGGCAAAGCCTATACAATACAATTTGAATAAAACATTGAACAAAAAAGCTTTAATGGAAACTTTAAATTACTGTTTTTTATGTTTCCCAGTAGGACGTTGTACATTTTTGATATTCAATTCAATTCAGTTTATTTTATATAGCCCAACATCACAAATACAAGTTTGCCTCAGAGGGCTTTACAATCTGTACACATAACATCCTGTCCCGGGGCCTCACATCGGATCAGGAAAAACTCCCCCAATAAAGATAGTAAAAAACATTTCACAATTCAATTTTTTTCAATTCAGTTTATTTTATATAGCCCAACATCACAAATACAAGTTTGCCTCGGAGGGCTTTACAATCTGTACACATAACATCCCTGTCCCGGGACCTCACATCGGATCAGGAAAAACTCCCCTAGAAAGATAGTAAAAACCCTTTCACAGGGAAAAAAGGGAAGAAACCTGAGGGAGAGCAACAGAGGAGGATCCCTCTCCCCGGATGGACAGAAGCAATAGATGTCATGTGGCCAGAATGAATAGCGTAGTTACAGCACATTCAATGAATATGACAGAAATTATTCATATAATGAGTATTGGGCATGGTCCATGATCCTGATAATCCATGAAGCAGAAGGCGGTAGAGAGGAGGGGGGCATCAGAAGGGCCATGGCAGCAGGTAGGACCGGTTCCAGGCCGGTTCCATCAGCAGGGCCATGGCAGCAGGCAGGACCGGTTCCAGGCAGCCATGGATCCATGGCAGGAGGGGTGGGTGGGGGGGGCGGCAGGACCCGGGGCAGGACCCGGGGCAGGACCGGTTCCAGGCAGCCATGAATCCATGGAAAAAGAAAGTAGAGTTAGTAATGTGCATTGAAGAGACAATAGTTTATCCAGATGGAGAGAAAGAAGAGGAGAGGAGGAGTGAAAGAGGAAGAGAAGAGGAGCGAAAGAGGAAGAGAAGAGGATCTCAGTGTATCCTAAGATGTCCCCCAGCAGTCTAGGCATATAGCAGCATATCTAGGGGCTGGACCAGGGCAAACCTGAGCCAGCCCTAACTATAAGCCTGAAACAGCCCTAACTATAAGCGCTATCAAAGAGGAAAGTCTTAAGTCTACTCTTAAATGAGGTGACTGTGTCTGCCCCCCGGACTGAAAGTGGAAGCTGATTCCACAGAAGAGGAGCACGATAACTGAAAGCTCTAGCCCCCAACCTACTTTTTAAGACTCTGGGAACCACAAGTAACCCTGCATTCAGTGAGCGTAACGCTCTAGTGGGGTAATATGGCACTATAAGCTCTTTAAGATATGATGGTGCATCACCAGCTAAGGCTTTATAGGTGAGGAGGAGGATTTTAAATATGATTCTCGATCTTACAGGAAGCCAGTGGAGAGCAGCTAATACAGGAGTAATGTGATCTCTCTTCCGAGTCCTTGTTAGTACACGAGCTGCAGCATTCTGTATCAGCTGGAGAGACCCAAGGGACTTTCCGGAGCAGCCTGATAATACGGAGTTACAGTAATCCAGTCTTGAAGTAACAAATGCGTGGATCAATGTTTCTGCATCACTTTGAGACAGGATGTGCCGGCTCTTTGAGATGTTCCGTAGGTGAAAAAAGGCAGTCCTTGAGATCTGTTTCACGTGGGAGCCAAAGGATAGGTCCTGGTCAAAAATAACTCTGAGATTCCTTACGGTGGTGGTGGATGCCAGAGCGATGCCATCCAGGGAAACCATATCGTCAGATAGTTGATTTCTGAGGTGTTCTGGGCCGAGTAGAATAACTTCAGTCTTGTCAGAGTTCAGCAACAGGAAGTTGCAGGTCATCCAGGTTTTGATGTCTTTAAGACACGCTTGAAGTTTAGTGACCTGGTGGATTTCATCTGGCTTGATTGACAGATATAGTTGAGTATCATCGGCATAACAGTGAAAGTTTATGGAGTGTTTTCTGATAATATTGCCTAAGGGAAGCATATATAAGGTGAATAAAATTGGTCCAAGCACAGAACCTTGTGGAACTCCATGACGAACGGCGGTGGTCATCGAGGCCTCATCGTTTACAAATACAAACTGAGATCTATCTGATAAATACGACTTAAACCAGCTTAATGCTGTACCTTTAATACCAATCGACTGGTCTAGTCTCTGTAATAAGATGTCATGGTCAATGGTGTCAAATGCTGCACTAAGGTCTAACAGGACAAGTACAGAGACAAGTCCCCTATCTGATGCAACTAGAAGGTCATTAGTAATTGTCACTAGTGCTGTCTCTGTGCTATGATGCTTTCTAAATCCTGACTGAAATTCCTCAAATAAACTATTGTTATGTAAAAAGTCGCACAACTGATTTGCGACTACCTTCTCCAGTATCTTAGAGAGGAAGGGAAGGTTAGAGATAGGTCTGTAGTTAGCCAACACCTCTGGATCCAGGGTGGGCTTTTTAAGAAGAGGTTTAATTACAGCTACTTTAAAAGACTGTGGTACATGACCCATTAGTAAAGACCCATTGATAATATCTAGTACAGAGGCACAAATTAAGGGTAAAACTTCTTTAAACAGCTTTGTCGGAACAGGGTCTAGGAGACAGGTAGAAGATTTAGAAGTAGAAACCATTGAAGACAGTTGGTCGAGGTTGATGGTAAAAAATCCATCCAGACGCACAGCAGGGCCCACAGCCTCCTCCATGGCCATCCCACCTGAGGATGGACCGGCAGTAGTCGACAGTGGTGTATAAAGTACCCAAAAGCCGTACTTGAGTAAAAGTAAAGATACCTTACTGGAAAATTACTCCAGTAAAAGTAAAAGTCACCTATTAAAATACTACTTGAGTAAAAGTCTTAAAGTATCTGATATTTTCTGTACTTAAGTATCAAAAGTATTTTTCTGATATAAAATGTACTTAAGTATTGAAAGTAAAAGTACAAGTACATGCTTTTAATAAAAAAGCAAAGGGTCAGAATTTTGAGAATTATGAAGTTTATTCTTTTAAGTGCTGTGGCCACCGTGACCAAGGACAAGGAGTTGTGTTGAAAATAACTGGGTTGGCTGGGATCCATCCATATATATTATGTTCAACATAATATATTGTACCTAAGTATACTTTTGCATCTACTATGAACTTATCATCATAATTCTCCAAAAAGCAATATGACACTATGAAGGACTTGTAACAGTGTGGTTATAACTTATAAGTATGCTCATTCCGCCCGCCGTGGGTCTCTTGGTACCGGTCTGTGGGTCTCTTGGTACCGGGCCACAGAAAGAATGAATGAAACATTTCAATTAAATAAAAACATCACATGTCAAGATGTTACGTTACTCTAAAAATGAAAGTCTGTTACAACTCTGTCGGTGATCTGGAAACCAAGGCAAAGTATCCTGAGATCGCCAAAAAAGCATGAAAACCTGCTTCCATTTCAACATCCTGTCTTTGTGCAGCGCGTTATAAGTTAAGCAGTAGACTGGACTAAAGGTTTAGTTAGGAGTAGACTGGACATAACGAACACACGTTGGGTGTCGTTGTCTCCCGTCTCTCCGAGGTCGGACCCGGTCTGTGAAAATATTGTCTTCACGTAACCGGTCCGTGACGCATAAAGGTTTGGGAGCGCTGGACTAGAGGATGTAGAGGGAAAATGCAAAACATTGTGATTCGCAAAACCTGCTTGGTGGAGTCTGTGTTCCACCACAGTCCCCGATGTTTTTTTTTTCTTTTTCTAAAGATAGATTTGATTTTGTAGCGAGTAACGAAGGTTTCAGGAGAAATGTATCGGAGTAAAAGTATCATTTTTCTTTGCAAAATGTAGTGAAGTAAAAGTAAAAGTAAACAGAAATATAAATAGTAAAGTAGAGTACAGATATCCCCAAAAACTACTTAAGTACAGTAACGAAGTATTTCTACTTCGTTACTATACACCACTGGTAGTCGAGGGCAGGAGATCACCGATCCTGTCTCTAATGGCCATAATCTTATCATTGAAGAAGTTCATAAAGTCATTACTACTGAGGTCTATAGGAATACACGGATCCACCGAGCTATGACTCTCAGCCAGCCTGGCCACAGTGCTAAAGAGAAACCTAGGGTTGCTCTTGTTTTTCTCTATTAGTGATGAGTAGTAGGCTCCTCTGGCATTACGGAGGGCCTTCTTATATGTTCTCAGACTATCCCGCCAAACCAACCGGGACTCCTCCAGACCGTTGGAGCGCCATATGCCCTCAAGCTTCCGTGATGCTTGCTTCAATATGCGGGTCTGAGGGTTGTACCATGGAGACACAAGGAAAAAAGGAAGAAACCTTCAGGAGAGCAACAGAGGAGGATCCCTTTTCCCGGATGGACAGAAGCAATAGATGTCATGTGACCAGAATGAACAACGTAACGGAGTTACAGCACGTTACATGAATATGACAGAAATTAATCATATAATGAGTAGTAGGCATGGACCATGATCCAGATAACCACGATCCATGAAGCAGAAAGAGGTAGAGAGGACAGGCATCAGCAGGGCCATGGCAGGAGGTAGAAGTTAGGAGACAGGAGACAGGAGACATGAGGTAGGAGGTAGGAGACATAAGGCAAGAGGTAGGAGACAGGAGACATGATGTAGGAGGTAGGAGATAGGAGACAGGAGGCAGGAGGTAGGAGACAGGAGACAGGAGACAGGACCGGCTCCAAACAGCCACGATCCACGGAAACTTGAGGCGAGGAAGCACAGAGGATCCCGGAAAAAAAAATGTAGAGTTAGTAATGTGCTTTGAAGAGACAATAATTTATCCAGAAGAAGAGAAAGAAGAGAGAGAAGAGAGAGGAGCTCAGTGTGTCCTAAGATGTCCCCCAGCAGTCTAGGCCTATAGCAGCATATCTAGGGGCTGGACCAGGACAAACCTGAGCCAGCCCTAACTATAAGCCTGAAACAGCCCTAACTCTAAGCTATCAAAGAGGAAAGTCTTAAGTCTTCTCTTTAATGAGGTGACTGTGTCTGCCCCCCGGACTGAAAGTGGAAGCTGGTTTCACAGAAGAGGAGCCCGATAACTGAAGGCTCTGCCCCCAACCTCCTTTTTATGACAATATGACAATTATTTTGATCCTGTCTTTGTCAAAAGCAGAAAACGTACTTCTCTAGTTCAGATAGATGTTTATATATATTTTACTTTTCCCGATAACTGCTTTAATCATAAACATGTGACATTGCCCATGTACGTAATTTTTCTCCTTTTGCTGACCATTTTATATTTTCATGTTTTTGAACAATTTGAGAGCGCGGTATTAATCACCATGATATAATTACTTGTTGTTATGCATTTGGATTCATGTAAACGAATAGAATATGTCTGATAACAGAGGAAACTTCTAAAGTGCACATGCAGATGAACAGATGATCATAACTATTAGGCTCTCTAAACACTATTCCTCCATGTGGAGAAATGCATTATTTGTGAAGTCAGCCAGTATTATCCAACAGTGCGGGAGCAGTTACTGTGCATCATTACCCATAGCCATAAACTACATAATGACAGCATTTCCCTGTTCCTATACACGTTAGGCCTTAAATGACATGCACGTAGGCGCTCTATTTTCCACCCTGCTTAACACAAGGAATGAACATAGGCATCTAAATAAGAAATATAAGGATATGTTCCTCATTTTCTGATTGTTTGGTCAATCAAATGAGCTGTTGAAATCATGTGTTTCTGTCATCAGTGGAAGCTTTTCAGAAGGGATAGCGGCCGCACTATAACATTGGACATCGCTATCTGCCCAGTCTCAAGGTCTGACTCACAAAATATCTTGCACTAATGATATGACAGCGCAAACACGCCCATAAAAGTATGCAGCTGAGTTCAGTCTGCCTTTTTTTGCATCTAATTGCAATTATCCATGTGGCAAAGTATGAATGCGCTGGTTGTGAGGGGTGAGAGTCAGTCTGCACCAGAGCTCTTGTCAGGAGGGGCACCACCCAAAAGAAAAGTCATTATGGTACAATAACCATTAAATAAAATAAATATCATTAATTGTTCGATGAGGAAAACCGTATAGGTTTCCGATACAACCCATAGAGGCTCGATAGAGGTAGAGGCTCGGTAGAGGCTCAATAGAGGCTCAATAGAGGCTCGATAGAGGCTCAGCCCGGAACCCCCTGGAGGCTGCAATACGCAGCCGTACATCCAGAGATGAAGCACAGTAGGGCGGAGATAGCAATCAAACCAGCGGCGTTGAGCAGGAAAGGGCCCACAACTTTGAAGTAGCCTTCGTCTCCACTGAGGCGCACAGAGGATGAGGAGAGGAGCCGTTGAGCACAGAGAGAGGTGTGTGTGCACGCCGGGCAGAACAACCGCTCCCGGGGACGCAGGTCATACTGTGTGAAGATGTGCTGCTTATGACACGAGTCCGCAGCTCGTCTGTGACTGGAGGAGCGCTGCCAGCAAGCTGCAGGTTGAACAATACAACATTTATTATATCACATTTTGAATAATCACCTTCTCTCTGAATGTTGTGTTTTCCTTGACACAAATAAAGGCATTTCCGCCATTTAGGAAATGAAGGGTTTCACGCTCAAAGCATCTCCAGGTTGGACAGCTTGCTGGGTGAAGTCTAGATCTGATCAGAGTGCAGCTCCTTTGTAAACGGCCTCTGAGAGCCTATTGGGCCCCGTCTAGACTAGATAACCCTTCACTGGTTGTATTTGAGAGCTTTGTGATACCTTTGGTATTGGGTGATTGACTAAAAGAAAAGAATGCAAGTGGTGAACTTATTTCTCATTGGCATAGAAAAAGGACAATTCAGCACCAGAATTATGAATATTACCTAATCTATATCAATGCATATAGCACAGGAGCACCGAGACACTGTTTGCTTGGCAGCACAGTGCATTCAACTTGTACAGGTGCTTTGAGAATTATACTGTTTCTTTTTGTCATATCCTTGTGTGAGTGTTTCTTTCCAGCTGGTTGTTCTTTAACCTCCACCTCAGTGTATTTTATGCAAATGTCTTTTGGCCTGAGGCAATTGAAGAATTGTTTATTTCCCTTCTTGGGGATGTCTGCCAATGCTGTATTCTCCTTGTGGTTATCATGTTCAGACATGTGTACTGCCTTAAGAAGGTGATTGTGTGAGTCCTGTGCGTCGTGCATCTTGTAGCTGAAGCTGGGAGCAGCAGGGTGATGCTCCGGTTTCAGGACATTCCTGCGGCCTGCAGAGCCATAACACCCAACACCTGCACACAGGCATCCTTGTTAGTTGGTACATTTGCATTGTATCTGTATAATACTTTATTATATCTTGTGTTTTAGGAGCAAACATTGGTTGTTGATGACATTTTTGTATTGAACGTGATTTTCAAATAAGTTACATTTGTGAAAAATGATGCCGCAACAAATAAAAACAATCAAATAGAGATTTAAGAGATAACTAGGAGATACAAAACCTTAATTCACTGGGCAGTGTTTGCAAAGGGTGCGCTGGTAAACAGCTGATGAAGGCGTAGGTAGGAATACCACGGCCCGCCATGCCACATACACCAGCCCTGTTCCTTTGCTCTCTGTCGGGTTCTCTTCATTTGTTTGGAGTTCTGCAACAGATTGCTAGAGTCCTTGCCTGCTGTTTTCTTTTCGTCAGACTCAAGCCTGTAAGCTACCTCTAGTATGTCAGTGCATAGTTTCTACCGCCTCAGCGTTCTCTGCGTCTGGGTTCATCCCCTGTTTCCTGCTCTCCAACCGGGAGAGTACAAACTGACCGCAACCAGCTAAGCCCAGCGACCCAGAGTGTCACCGTCCAGCTGTATGGCAGTAGCAAGCCTGTTCCTGTGTCCAGGCAAGCAACCTCCTGTTCCTGATCAACAGTCCACTGGTCATACCTACAGCTGCCCTCCCTGACCTTAAGTCTTGGTGGCCAAGTTACAGTGTAGTCCTGTATTTGAAGGCCTGCTCCAGATCTCTAGAGTGGGTGTTCCAGTCCTGGCTGGTCTCCAGTTGCCAGAGTCCGGTCATACACACAAATTATTAGAGTGTGAGTGAACACACAGTAAACACAGATTCACACATGTCTAAAATAAGAAATGGATACTCATGGGTACAAACTGTATAACTTGCCTTCAAACTATTATTAAAAACATCCTCTGTCAGCTAAATGGTATGTATATACTGTCACCCTGGCTACTGGCTGTGAGTTTCCCTGTGGAACACGTTAGCACATTTCTTTTCTATGAAGGGAGCAAAGCTGCCAAAGACAAGAGAAAAAACTGAGAATGCAAATGATTTGGAGATTCTGCGATATGTAAAACATCCCAGTAAATAAATAATAATATGATAAATATTGTGGTGAATATGCAGTCGAGGCAGATCCAAGGAGAGGCACATCATTAACTCATCCAACCTGTGTGTTGCTGTGTGGAGGAGAGAAAGTGAAGGACAGAAGGATGCAGTCAAAGACCGACATAGGGTAGGGAAATGAGAGAAGGGGGGTATGGTGATGCAAAGAGAAATAAAGGGACAGAAACGAGGGAGAGGGAGAGAGAGAAAAGCAGAGCCAGTTAAACGAAGTAGAGAGGAAGTGAGAAACAAACGGGAAAGGGAGGGAGCTTGAGAGAAAGAGAAAGTGGAACAATATCTAGGAGGCAGACAAGCGGAAACTTCTCCTGAATGGAAAAGGCGGCACTTCACACCTCCATAGTGCTATCTCCCTATTGAAAAGAGCTCATTTCCAAGAAGGCAAACAGATGCTGAGGACCACACACACACTCACACACAAACTCTCATTTGGAGGCAAAGTGTATTTTTTTTTCTCCCACTCACAATCTTGCGAGGAAATCTCTTTTCTTTTCACCCTCCAATGCATACCAATTCAGGCTATTTACATAGCCGGGGACCCGCGTGCTTGTGTGTGTACATGGGAGCAGGTTCCATGGCGACAGAAACAGCACCTAGGATATACATCCGGATGTCGCACTCGTCTGTAAGAAAGTCAAACAGCCAGACGCATATGACACTGTTCCCTGTACCGGAGGGCAGAACTGCATTTGGCCTCGGGCCTCTGGTTTAACTCTTGTGCTTCCACAAAGAGCTCATACGCTATGTGGATGTCAAAGTGAACTGGCTCAGTAAAGCCCTTTCCCACTCGACATGAAAAACATTAACACTAAAATCTGGCTTTTGCCTTTCGCGGGACAAATTACTCTGCAGTAATTGTGGGTATTTATCGGCTACAGCTCCAACAGGCAGTGATACAAACTTCATCCCTAGGTGGATACGCTTTTTGTCTCAGCCACAAATTCCGTCCGTTTCCGTTTAAGCAGTACTGGGACATTGTTTCAAATCAGTCAACGCCAAGTAACGGAAGAAATGGATATAAAAAAAATAGAAATCCCCGTAACGTTTTCACTGGCCTCCATGTTGCCTTCTACTGTTTACTTTCTGTTGTCTGGCGCATTTGTGACGTTGAACGTGACACCGGAACCAACAGAAAGGCAACTCGTCTGTCGCCTATTTCTGTTGCATGTTTCCTGTGTTTAGATACACACAATGCTTTTGGCGGGACAAGGGTATATGTGCTCATATAAAAGACAAAATACATTTTGAAAAGACACACTTCATTCATATTTCAATTGTTTGATAGATGCATTGCCATCATTGAAAGACAAGGACGGCCTACTAGAGAGGTGGTGGTTCAGGATGACGGCTCCATGGGGCTGACGACCCTGACAGTAATGTGAGACGCTTTCACCCAGTGGCTTTGACAAGATGGCGACGATCAAAATGGCAGTCCACAAACCAATGGCTGCAGTCTGGATGTCTACATAGACTTCTTATATGCAGTCTGTGTTAGCACCATCAGCTGTTTGCCGCCGGCTCAGCGGTTGCCATGCCTACAGCCATATGGATCCACTAACTGTGCTAGGTTAACAGCGAGGTCTGTTAGAGGACCATTTATTTTAACTTTGGCAAAAGGGTGACTGTGGTGTGCTCAGTAGTCGAGCAGGGTCGTTCTTCAATCAGACGATCGGCGGTTCGATCCTCGGCTCTGCTGTGTCCATGACACTTAACCCCAAATTGCTTTTGCAGGCTGTTCCTGCGGAGTAAGACTGGTTAGTTAGTCCTGATGGGCAGGTGGCACCTTGCATGGCAGCCCCTGTCATCAGTGTATGAAAGGGTGTAATGACATGCAGTGTTAAAGCTTGAGTGGTCTGAAGACTAGAAGAGCGCTTTACAAGTACAGTCCATTAATCATTTCCCAAAACCTGGCAAAGAAATGTGGGCAGTGCACATGTCTGGGGCACACTCACTTTCTCAGGGACTTGCTCTGTGATGTATGTGTGCATTTGGTGTGGAAGCAGGAGGATGTGTAGGCGGGAGAAAGGCTGCTGCCATTCTGATG
>JBAMJR010000044.1:0-2500 GCA_038501785.1 Myoxocephalus aenaeus | reverse complement strand
AGAATTGAGTGCCAATGCAGAAAGTATTACATAGTTGATGTAATGCAGTGAAAAGAGGGTTCGATATCTGTTGTCACCGCCCGACTCAACATCAAAAAGAAACAACAAATCAATGATGTAAGTATGTGATGGTGTGTAGAAAATGTCTGCATAAAAAAAAAAACAACATCTACTCCAGGAATACCAGCAGACCACACACACCCCTTACACACCATAATACCATATACTATATATTGTTCAGTGTGTCCCTGCCCAACAAATAACCTCCAACTAGCAACCCAGCAGCCTTGAGGAGCATTGCAGAGTACGGGAGAGAAAACCAAAGATACTACACAGTAACATTGTAGAGCAAGGTGTTCTTTGAAGGTTCGGTCCGTGCATGTCGTTGAGAAAACAGAATCCCCAAATAGTATTGAAAGGTTCCCTAAAACAAGCTCCCTGACAACCCGAGTCGTCCCAAAACCAACAGCACGAAGAGCGTGAAAGCTCTGATGTTCCCAAAGCTAGCTGGCCAAGCTACCAACTTCCAGATATCAATTTAACAAATGACAGTTCACCACATCCGTCCTGTTATCGTCTATCCGCCTACCACATGAGCCCCGTATCCTCGAGCGCTCAGCAGCAGCTTGAGGTTCTCACACCCTTTCAGTGTAACTCCACATCATACATGTGCTGCTCCTTCTGGATCGAGTGCTGTCCATTGTTACAGTTTACTTTAAAAAACATCTTAGACACAAAACACACCCAGTACATCTTGCAATAGCATAATGGTGGCAGTTGAATGAACCATGGATTTGGACTTCTTTATCCAACCATTTTGTGTAAAAATTGCGAATGTGTTGCATCCCATAATAAATACAGAATATCTCCTCAACCACAAGATCTATTTGAATAATTTCAAAAGGTATAATATACAGAAAACCCTCGTGAGACTAGTTAAGAAGTTCATATATGTGTTATATTGGTTTATAATAGTAGAGAGGAAAGGGAAATAAAAAAATCTTTAAAAAAAGAATCTTCCAGGATCCATCCATTATCAGCCGCTTATCCGGGGTCGGGTTGCGGTGGCAGCAGGTTCAGCAGGCCGACCCAGGCTTCCCTCTCACCCGCAACACTTCCCAGCTCATTCTGGGGGATCCCGAGGCGTTCCAAGGCCAGCCGGGAGATATAATTCCTCCAGCGTGTCCTCGGTCTTCCCCGGGGTCTCCTACCAGTTTGACGTGCCTGGAAAACCTCTAATGGGAGGCGTCCAGGAGGCATCCTGACTAGATGCCCGAACCACCTCAGCTGACTCCTTTCGACACGAAGGAGCAGCGACTCGACTCCAAGCTCCCCCCTGATGTCCGAGCTCCTTACCCTATCTCTAAGGCTGAGCCCGGCCACCCTACGGAGGAAGCTCATTTCGGCCGCTTGTATCCGAGACCTCGTTCTTTCGGTCACGACCCAGAGTTCGTGACCATAGGTGAGGGTTGGAACGTAGACCGACCAGTAAATGGAGAGCTTCGCCTTCCGGCTCAGCTCCCTCTTCACCAAGACGGACCGGTACAGCGCCTGTTTTACTGCTGCAGCCGCACCGATCCGCCTGTCGATCTCACGCTCCACCTTACCCTCACTCTTGAACAAGACCCCGAGATACTTGAACTCCTTCGCTTGGGGTAGGCAGTTTGTCCCCACCTGGAGGGAGCAGTCCACCGGTTTCCGGCAGAGCACCATGGCCTCAGATTTGGAGATCTTCCAGGATGTATTTTCTTATTTTAATTATGTTTTCGTTTTAATATAATAACATTTATCCAAAACGGTGTGCTGATCCTGTGTAGCTTCATGCTATCGATATGGAAATGTATATTTTCTAAACTCGGGAAGCTCTCTCAAGTCACTCTAGGTAAGGTGTTACCTCCTTATGAACAGTGTCTGTTCATAAGGAGGCAACACCTCCTTATGTGTGAACAGTGTCTGTTCATAAGGAGGCAACACCTTACCTCCTTATGAACAGACACTGTTCATAAGGAGGTAAGGTGTTGCCTCCCTTTAACCGAGGACCTTTTCTTTCATAATGGAACTATGGCTATCTAAGACAGATAAGAAAGTTTTAACACACAATTAGTACTTCTGATTGGGTTGACAAATTATATTATGTCAATATGGATTGTTTGTGAAAACATTGAGCAATTATGTATTTTTGGTGTATATTTTGTTCAATGTCAAAAAGTATTCATACAACTTTGATACTTCTTAATAAAGATGTAATAATACAAATTGAAAAACTGTTTTTCTAACTTAGTCAAGGACATTTATTATCATAGAGATAACATGGTTTCACACCTTAAGGTTGTCAGGGGCTCTGAAGAATAGGGTCACGTATTCAAAAGAGATCATACCTTTGTATATGTTGAAAGATACATTTTTTGATTCAGTCATTTTCAGGACTGGTTGTTTGGCCTCAAGGTTCCAGCTACCCAGCCTCCATTTGCAGTCATTATTTAGCTGGTTGGGGCCACAC
>JBAMJR010000043.1:4200000-4429545 GCA_038501785.1 Myoxocephalus aenaeus | reverse complement strand
GTGAGGCTGCATTGGCACATTTTGAATGGCAAGTCAAGTGGAAAATCATCAAACGCATCCAGCGCTATTTTTGACCGATCAAGGCAAATGCATTTTTGACAAGAAAGCACTGAACAGAGCCACCATTTTAAATCGACAGACTGAACTGCAAAAAAAATAATTGCGCTTGTCGTCTTTTGCCTCATTTGTCTCAGACGAACCGCTTCTTGGTTCAGGAACGCTTCTCAAACCGCACGGATCAAATTACTCCGCAGCTCGCCCCTCCCTTCTGATCCCTCTGTACCTCCAGCTTTTATGTGTGGAACGGCGGCTGAAGGCTCTTTTTTTTTTCAGATGCGCCCCTGCAGACATTGTCATCCTTAACACCGAGCGCCTATAACACTGTTTTTCCATTTGCCCATTTGCCCAGGGAAAGCCTGTGTCCTCAGATGCCTGCTGGATATTCACAGAGTGTTCCGAGAGAACGACCCGGCCTACATACTGAACGATCTGTACATCACAGACTACTGCGTCTGGATCCAGAGGGTCAAGTGAGTACACACACACACACACACACACACACACACACACACACACACACACACACACACACACACACACACACACACCTCTTAGACCTTCATCTTCCACTCTGCCCCCGTGATGCATCAGTGCTTTAGAGGAGAGGATTAGGCGAGTCATTTGTCACAGCAGGTCCAATTGAATGACCAAAGCCAGCGAGACATCTGACACATCTCTCTTATCTCCGTGATCATCGGCGGGTTTTTAAAGAGCCGGCCGCGCTCGGCAGAGTGAGCCGGGGGATGCGGGGGAGGGGGGGGGGGATCTTCCTGTGTCGTCCGTGGGTGTGACCCCACGCTGCAGCATCGCAAGCCAAGCGCTCCGAATCCGCACTTTTCCTCCAAATGATATCCCCTCCCCCAAAATCCATATTTCACAATTGCTTACACATTTCAAACGTGAGCCCGCGAGCACATCGCTCAGTAATGAGCCCTGTTTTACTCTTGGCAAGGGTTCAGCCAAGTGGTGCGCAAGCCTGGAAAAAGCCCAGTTGAAAAATGTGCGCCTGATGTTGTAGGCTCGGCGCCCAGATGCAGACACGATAAAAGGTCTGCAGGGATTTAATGCCCCCCTCCTCCTCCTCCTCCTCCTCCTCCTCATAATATACTCATTTCCAAATTTTTCACAACTGATTTCTTGAATTCTGTTCTTAAAAATGCTACAGATGCTGGAATCTTAAACATATATAACTTTCTCTCAATCAAGACGGTGAAAAAAAAAGAGGCCGAGTTGTCTTCCCACCATTGTTGTCACTGCAGTCCACTTCTTTTACCGGGAGCCGAATCATGAATATTCTCCTCCAAAACGGCCCCTGTGATTACAACTGACAAATCCACCGAATAAAGCATGTTCTAGTGGGGAAAAAACGTGTCTCTCAAACGCTGGTTTGTGGACACCGGACGTTTTCTCAGCTTGTTTCTCTGATAACTTACGATCCAGATGTCCCATGACTAAAACCCTTCATCCACTTAAAATATATAGTTAAAAAACTGGATAAAAAAAAAAAAGAAGCAGCATTTGGCAGACGCTGCATGAGCAAAGGCGTTAGGACGACATTGACGGGCGACCAAATGAAATGGATTATGTAATCCCCGGTGACGGGTATTGTTTGGATTTTATCGAAACTAGTACTCTTATCGATACTAATTATCGTTTCTTTTTGATTATTTTGTGAGTGGGATAACGGGAATAAATAAGAAAAGAATCGACACCGCTGCTCCCTTTTTTATTAATAACCATGTACTGGGGGGGGGGGGGGGGGGCTCATGGATGCGGCCTCAGTCAGTCTGACGATCTACAAAAAGTTTCCAAATCCTTAAAACAGGCGCAGCTAAACAATTAGCTGAGCGGTTAGCTTTCATTGATTATCCTGTTCTAATGATCAAACTCTGTGGTAACTCCCTGGTAAGTACACAACTCAACAACATATGTAACACATGTCTAATTTATAGACCTTTTAATGTGGTGGGGAAGATATCTGTCTGAAAAGACACATTTCCACTATTAAAGCCCCCCCCCCCCCCCTCCCCTCCACCTCCCCCTCCTCTCTGTTCGGCCGCCTGTTCATTGGAACTAAATGTCAGCTTGACCTAACATGCCGACTCCTGCTTCACCCGGCATCGATCATTAAATGGATTAGCCCCGTGCTCCCGTGGCAGCGACCTGTGATTGAATTGTTACATTTCCCCCCTTTTTCAGTTTGAGTTTTTTCCTCCTGTCAATAACGGAAGGAAGGACGTTTTTATATTCTCACATAAAAGCCGTCCTGTTGTGTAAAAAAAGACATTCGGATTAGGGGGAAAAAACCACTTCTGTCTCCAACCACTTGAAAAAGCAACCAATTCAAAACGCTTCTTGCTCGGTGGGGATTCCAAGCAGCCTTCACGAGTGTGATATCAAAGCAGTGCCTGCAGTCCAAATGCAAAGCGGCACAGGTTTAGTTTTCTTCTGATCGCGGTTTTTCAACGGACCGACCCGCCTCTGTCGCACACGCTTGTTTGTTGTGGCGGCCTCCTTTTGTGCCGTCTGACAGCTTCGATGACGGATCGCGTAGGCGCTGCTTTCTTCGGCGCGAGATATCCCCCTCCCTCCCTCCCTCCCTCCCTCCTCCCACAGGGTTTGTCATCCTCCGCTAAGTGAGTTGCCTCTGGGAGCCGAGCGGTAAGATGAGATGTAATCTATACCCCCCCATCTTGCAGTCCTTGTGTCTTGTCACTCCGTGCAAACGTCGAGGCGGCCGCCGTCATCAGCTGGGCATGATGGACATTTGTTGACTGTGAGGAAGGAGGGGGTGATTTATTTAATATCCTGACTGTCCCACATGCATTTTCTACTACTTAAAGTTTCTCTGTCTGGAGGCATCGGTCTCAAATTTACAACGTCGTAAAGGCTTCAGTGTGATTTAGGCCCCGCCCCCCCACTTTTACCCAGACAGTCGGAGCAGAACCCTGCACATTGAAATCAAGGACGCGACCTCAAAGCAAATTGCTCTTCACATTGTCTTTTTCTTCCTTTTTTTTGGGGGGGGGGGCACTGTTCCAAAACTTAACACTGATTTTCCTCGTGGAAACTGTTTTAACTTCCACCCCCTCCCTCACTCACTCGTCCGGTCCCATTTATTGCCAGCAGATCTTCCAACTGGAGCAGCAGTCGCCAGTCTTAGTTTCAGGCTGTGCTTTCCTAGGTTCCCCCGTGCCAAAGCCCCCCGCAGAGCTGCTGGACTGCGAAGAAAAAGCAAGTGGCCTCACTTTCTCTCTTCTTTGTCGTCCCTTTTTATCGAGAGAAAAAAGAAAGCTTGGAAAGAGGCCAGCGTAGATTCAAGGCAGCCAGCACAGACGAAGCCTACACGCCTGGTGTCGTGTTACCGTACCTCCGTTAGATCAGAAGGGCTTTCACTTCCTTTTCCAGCGCTGCTTCACTTGCAGCCATCCACCCCTTTTTTAATAATTGGGTCAATTAGAATCGAGCAGAAAAAACAAAAACATGGCAGCATGCAAGCGTTGTGCGCCGTGGTTTTGAGAAGGGAAGTGAGATTCATGTTTCCATATGAAGTCATTAGCAGAAAAGGAAAAAAGCTGTAATTTCTTTTTTTTTGGTGTGGGAATCGAACAATCGCACATTTCTCCAGAGACTGGAACATTTTACAAGAAATGGTTGAGGCATAGCTAGTCAACTATCTAACTATACTACCCCAACAAAAAAAAACACAAAACAATGGGTGTCGTTTACACCAAAGAAAGGGAGGATGAAGGAGAAAAGAATGCGTGCAGCGCCGCATGAAAACAACAAAGGAAGTCGTACACATTCTTTATCCCGAGACCATCCTTTTGATTCCAGGAGGATGAAGCAGCCCTCAGGATCTCTTCACACTCCTCCTCCTCCTCCTCCTCCTCACCTTCGCCCTCAGCGCCGCGTGGCCACTGAGGGAGTCGGCAGCTCCGGGCAGCAGCTCCCCCGCAGAGACCCGCATCTGGAGCTCCCAACAACTGGGAAACGTTTCGGGTCAATTACGGGGTCAGCCTGTAAGCGTCAGACGCTTTGAGAGTGCACGTGGCGTGAACACCCCCCCCCCCCCCCCCCCCCCCACCCAACCCTGTGGTGCACGGCTGGTCATTTCACCTCAGCACACCTCTTTTGATCTTAAAGCTAAAGGCACCCTTTACCCAGACTTCGGCTTCGTAGCGTTCGAGGTAATCGTGGGCTTTCCCCGGAGAATTCCAATTAGGCGTTGCGGGCTACTTCCGTGGCGTTATGCTCCCGATGTAGAAGAAAATGTGGAATTGTCTCGCAGCCTGGCAGCCCCTCCCCCAACCACACAGCTGATGTGACAACCAGTCGTTTTGCTTGAAAACCACCAGACAGCGTCACGCAACTGTCAAACGGCCGTCCTGGCGGCTTTGAAGCGGATAATGGAGCCGCTCTATCAGATGTTGGCCTCCGCGCTGAAGGGGATCCGAGAGGCCCCCGCTGGGGAGAACAAAGATGCAAATGTCTCCCAGCTAACGGGGGTAAGTAGTGCAGATTTCCTCCCAGCGTGAGGCCACTCCAGCTTTTTGTCTTGAGTACACAGGCTCATCTTAAACACGGACTTGCATAATTTCCTTCGTCCATGTTTGAAGTGCCCTCTCGAGTTATTACAATCGATTACGGCGAAGGGGTTTTCCTTTCCGTCTGAGCAGATGCTGATTTTTAAACAACTGCTGCGAGCGTCAGCTTTCCCGTCCCTTTTTGAGAGGCACAAACGAGATATTAACAGTTGAATGTGAAGCAGACGCAGTGAACATTTATTGACACAATTTCAGGGCTTTAATGTTTGAGGGAGGACATAAATCAGAAGGTGAAAGGAGACAATAATGAGCTGAAGTAGAGTGTAACTGAAAGTTTTATCTTGCCACGCTGCAATGTTAAACAAATTAAAATAAAACATAGCTTTGACTTGTTTTAGCCCAGAACAGACCAAAGCCCTGCAACGGTAAAGATGCTGTAGATTACATTTTCAACTCTAATTTTAAACTTAAATGATGATGTGGGAAATGCAACAGGAACGGGCTTTAAAAAGATTCTCCCACATTCCTTTGTGTGCTCCGACACATCTTAAGCCCCCCCAGTGAAATACAAAATACACTCTTCCGGTTTTAATCCTTTGTCCCTTGTGTTGATTGTTCATTTATCTCTCATTATTTATCAAATATTCTGCATCGAAGTATTTTTGGATCTGCATCCTCAGCTATTCTCCTGTTTATTGGTTTCTCATGATTCATGACTCCCTTTACATAAGTAAAAAAGTTAAGTGAGACTTTGGGCAACTAGCTAGCCACACCGGTTATAGAAAACTGCATTTGTGGATCATCGTCGCAAATAGAGCGGCCCTTTTAAATCCTTTGCATTTGATGTAAACACCCTCTTGTAAGTACACCACTTAAATATTCCATTTTGCTTTGAAATGCGTCACTTTAACTTTAACAGGCTTTAACTTCCATTCTGCTGGGGCTTTGAAGAAAATACATTTTTTAAATACAAACCATATCTTTTGTAGATTTGTAATTTATTTTTTTTTCTCACATTTTACTCACCAAGGTAGAAGGTGAGTTCTGGGAGCATCCTGAACACGAATCCTCAAAGTTATTCCAGTTCATCCTCAGGGGAGCATGAATGTCTGTACAAAGTTTCACGGCCATCCGTCCAATAGACGTCGAAACATTTCACTCAAACCCACCCGTTTGAGGCGGAAGAAAAGTCGACGGGCTTCATCCTCTGGGGACCACGAATGAACGTACAGCGTTCGATGGCAATCCATCCAACAGTTGCCGAAAGGTTTCACTTAAAACGACAGATGTCAACCCGTTGGTGGCGCTCAGGCAAAAATCCGGACGTTATCCAGTCGATTGGCTTCATCCTCTGGGGACCATGAATGAATCCTTTCCCAAAATCCCCAAAATGATTATGGGCCATCCACAAAACATCGCCATTTCCAGAGCCAAGCCGCTTGCTACTGCGTCTTCTGATAAGTAAGCAATGTGTTTTCTGTACAACCTTTAAAGGTCCGTCATGAAATCGTTAAAGATTTTATTATAGCTCATATGAATGATGTCCAAAGCTGCAGAAAAATAAAAAGAAAGCATCAATACCTGACAATCAACAGATGTTCATGACAAATCAGTGTTTGTCCAGTAAGGCAGCTCCAGGTCTGAGCGCGCTAAATAAATACATCTGCGTTTCTCATTTCTGGAATCGAAGTGGCATCCAGTGCCTCAGACTCTTCCAGCATTCAGTCACAGTGGCGGATCACATCTCCCGGCGGCGGCTTTTATCTCCCTCCGCTAGGGAAGGATGCCGAGTCAAACTGAGGAAATCTGGTGCTCGTATTACACAGATTTATACATCTGAAGACAAGCTTTATCTTGCGATGTTTTTCAAGAGCACAGACGCGCTGATTGAGTTGCTGTTACAATGAACACGAGCCCGATGAAAGAAATGTCAGATTGTAATTTAGCTCTGGCTCCTCCACACACACACACACACATCCCTTTCTCATCTAAAGACTTTGGCAGATGGATGCGTCTTTGTCTCGGCAGAAGTTTTCCAACCTTGAAAAAGCCAGCCCTCCTCAGTTTAATGAAGGCAATCCACAACAGCGGTGCAGTAATGACTGGATTGTGTACAACATTATCCCTCCCCCTCCTGGACGGAGCCTTTGTATCCACCGCAGGCTGAGCTTCTCCAACCGCAGAGCAAAGGAGGGGAGAGAAAACAAGCGCGCCTCCCCAATGCTAACTCAATAATGACTTCCCACGGGGGGGAAAGAGAATACAGGGCCGTCTTTGAAGTGGCTGTGCTGCAGGAGGCTCTTCTGCTGGAGCGATACAGGAAGCTCTCAAGTGGCTTTTATGGAGCGCGGCACCGAAACGGGCTCCGCGCAGCCTGCGCACACTCGTCATCATTAGTCGGGGCAGAATTTTAATGTCTTCATATCCTGTAGTCGGGTGTGGGGGAAAGGGCCATTTGTCACTGTTTAAAAAAATAAATAAAAGCAGTTGTGCCTGTGTTTAGTGGCTTTCACATATGGAGACCGCAGACTCCAGAAGAATCCAGTGTCGGACGTGGAAAGTAAGGTGTCCCCCTCGTCTTTTAATTTTCAATGCACAGATTGATTTGGGAAGTTGGTGCATTTATGCGCTACTGCATGAACTAACGGACGTTATGGCCGTGTCGGTCCGGTCCACCACTCTGGATTGGGCTGACGTATCTCTCCAACTATTGGATGCATTAAAATGCACATTGGTACAGATATCCACCACTTTGGTGATTCCTTACCTTTTGATCCAGTGCCAACATTTCAGCTCATCCAGCCCTTTGGTTTCCGACCAAATACCTGGAAAACTATCAATAATTAGTTAATGTTTGTATCCTAACACGCTAAAGGATGAAGCTATACTTGCTTGCTGACTGTAGTGTTCAACCCAAAGCACTGCCGGGCCTGAATTACCAGTGAATGTGACGGACGATCCGAGTCCATCTTGAGAGCAGAGAGTCTGGAGACTTTATACTGTAATCCTGTCACTCAGGAGAACTCTTTCAAGGTTAATCACGGCGGCAGTTATTTTGTCTTTTCACCTCAACGGTTGCTTCCCTTCTCTTGCCTGTGGCCCGTTGGTTCCTACCGAAGATGTAAAGTCATTGAAAACGGGACAAACATCTATTTTTGTTATTCTTAAATAAGGCAAAAATAATGTCCAGCGACAGCTGGGCACTGCAGTAATGATGGGACATGTCACCCCGTGCAACAGTGGGGCTCATTGATTTCTTTTTAATAGGAGCTTTGTGCCATTTTAGGCTTTAGATACACAAATAATACCCGTCGGTAGGATCAATCGAATGCATTAAAGGATTAATATGGTAATGCAGAATATTACCATATTTAATGCAAGAAGCAATCAAATTTCTGCTTCATAATGTACGGTACATGCTTTTTCTTTTCAGTGTCTCAGGGTTTTATTTGATTGGTTGCGTAGGTTGACAATGTCGTGCATTTTTCAGCCACGCTCGCAGCTCCACGACTGAAACCACAGGAGGGATTTTCTTCTTCTTCTTCTTCTTTCTACATTCTGAGCTGGCAGGTTTCCCAAGCATCTTAGCTGGGGAAATCGACTTTGGCTACTGTTTCCAAATTCTGCCACGTTGTGACCGAGAAAACTGCCAAAACATTTTGGGATTAAGGGCGCCACGTGAGAAAGGGCATCTCCCTCCTTTCCCACCCCCAAAAAAAGATTATTCCTTTCTCGGTGTACGGTGAAGAGACTGTGCTATAAGATCTGTTTACATAGTCCCTCCTGAGGTCCCACACGCCGCTTCTATAAACACTTTACTCACCAGGAAAGTGCGCTCATTAGGACGGCGCGCTAACGAGGAGCCATGCCGGCGCTCAGCAGTGGGTTAATTAGGCCAGAGAGGGCAGCGAAGCCCAGTGTGAAAATGTGAATGGCGGCGGAAGAGTAGCCCCCTACACACACACACACACACACACACACACACACACACACACACACACACACACACACACACACACACACTTTATCCCACCCTGAATGGACGTAGTCTGAATCGCAGTGACCCACAGAGGTCAACCATGGCAATAGGGGCGGTGCACACGCCTTAACCGCGCTGGGCAACGAATAGCGACCACTTAAGTTTTTCTGGCAGCGTGGCGGGCATTTTCCCGGCGTGAATAATGCGCAAGCGGGGGGCCTCCCAACAATCTGATGGCTCCGCACAAAACGCCTTGTAGGAGGACATTCAACAGCAATAAAACACCGTCCCTCCCTTCAAGGAGCCCGTTGTGTCTGCCGGAGGGGACATGACTATATAAAGCTGAAGGTGGGGGAGGGGGAGGGGGAGGGGCGGACACGTTGTTTAATGCACTGCTTTATGAATCTGTGGAGACGTTCAGCGGTGGCCTGCAGCTCGGAGGGCCCAGGGGTCGATATTAAGTTACAGAGGACATTTTACTCTATAAAAAAAAAATAAGCCCTGGCCGTGGGGTAGTACTCTCTGAAAGTGCAGGAACTTTCGGGTTGGAGGTTTTGCGAGGATGACCTTGGCTGATTGGTCACACACACACACACACACACACACACACACACACACACACACACACACACACACACTTCAACTTGTGTACCGGTTGATTCATAAAGCCAGGAAGATGTAGGGTAGACGAGAGGACATTAAAGGTGCTTGCTGTCGGCTTCCCAGCTCATTAAAAAAATAAAATAATGTTTTAAAAGACAGAGAAATAAAGACATCGCAAGAGGGTGAGCAGTAGGGGGGAGAGAGAGAGAGATGGCCCGGGGCGGTGCTGTGAGAATGAAACAAGTTATTTTTAATGAAAGAGTTTTATGGCTGAATACGTCCTGAAGCACAACCAAATAACCATCAAGCACTCAACAGATGATTTACTTTGGAGACAGACGCTCTTCGCTTCATGCTCCTCCTCTGCCCTTCGATTCATCACAACGTGATCAGTAAATGCTGTACAGCCGGAATGTCGTCTGTCGGACAAAAACCCAGAGATTATTTTTCTTTTATCTACTGGTCCTTTTTTTTATTTTTATTTTTTAGATGCAACTAAGCCGCGGAGCTGCAGAGTGGGTCTTTCCCCCCTCCCCTCCTGCGACCTTCAGCAGCCCTCTTCAGTCTCCTGGTCTTTAGACCTGTCACGGGAAACGTGGACAACAATGGGCTGGCGGAACCTTTTTTTGTTTTGTTTTTTTAAGTAGTACAGGGACAGAAATGATAAAGAATGTCTTGGTGGGAAAACGCGGCTTTAAATCCCTCTACAGCCGGATTGTTGGATAAAAAATATCCGGTGAAAAATTCAGAGCACACTGTTGGAATCTTTTTCTCTCTCCCCAAAAAAAAGGAGAGGGGGGGGAAAAAAAGCTCCTGATTGTTACCCTCCCCCTCTCCCTCCCACACTGTTTGCAGCCTCCAACTGTTGGCTTAGCCTCTCAGAATGTGGAGGTGAAAGTGAGAGGGCGGTTGCATGCGCAGGTCCGGGTAGGAGGGGGAGGGGGGTTTCTGCCTCTCTCGCTCGCTCGCTCGCTCGCTCGCTGTAATCCCTCTCTTATCACCTCTGGCAGGGAGAGCAGCAGGAAGAGGAGGAGGAGGAGGAGGAGGAGGAGGAGGGCACGCGCCCAGCGTATCACTGCAGCTCATCTTCCTACATTATTAAACATCCATATTTCCATATTTCATTGAGCCCCCGTGCCTCGGCAAATCGTGGTCTACTTAGCATTCAGATGAGAATGGGATATGGTTAATGGGTATTAGATTTGTAGATGGTTATCCTGTGGCTATGTCTTTAGTACGCAGAGCTGGTCGATCAGTCAGTCTCTCTCTTTCTCTCGGGTACCACTGATGAAGTTGTAGTTTGATGTCTCTTTTATTTTCCCTCTCTGCGCTGTCCTGCACCAGGTTTATTTGACAAAGTCCAACTTTTCTTTTTTTTCTTCTTTTTATCTCCTCAGGTCCAAGAAGATGTCAGCTTTGGCCGTGACGTTACAAAAAGCCTCCCTGCGGAAAAAAGACTTGGAGCTGGATCTGGAGGAGCTAGAGGAGGCAGCGACAATGGTGGCTGAGGAAGAGGAGGAGGGAGCAGCTCCGATATCCCACAGTGACGGCAGCGAAGCTTCCAGCGGCGGCAGCAGCGGTGACTCGTCCGATGAGAGCGAGGAATCTGCGGCTGAAGGGCAAAGCCGCACCGAATCCAACGAGGGAGGAGGAGGAGGAGGAGGAGGAGGGGCGTTTAAGGACAACCCACTACAGCCCCGACTCATCTCGGCTGCCTCTCCCATCCCCCGGGAGCCCACGAGCGCACGCCTCTCAGTCTCAGCGGAGAGCGAGGCGGACGCCCTCCCCTCAGCCTCGCGGGGCTCCAGCCCGCTGATCCAGGAGCTGGGGGAACGGGTGGCGGAGGAGCTGACGATCTCCCAGGACTCCGGCTGCCGCGCCGCGGAGAGAACGCGTTCCCGGGCGGACGGCGCCGCCGCGACCAAAGCGGACGCAACATCCGCCGGGAGCGGGAGCAGCGGCGGGACTTTGTTGGAGCCGAGCCCTCGCAGAAACCCCCTGCTCATCGTCCCGGACGTGGGAGGATCGCGATGAGTCTGCTGAGAGACGGATGTTGTGGAACCAGAGAGTGGAACCAGAGAGTGGAACCAGAGAGTGGAACCAGAGAGTGGAACCAGAGAGTGGAACCAGAGAGTGGAACCAGAGAGTGGAACCCTTAATGAATTTTGAACTGTTGACTCGCTGTGTAAGAACACGTGACTATTAGTTTTTCACTTCTGAACGATCTCGAACGCTTCAACCCTCCTCTCAATGACCTCATTGTCTACAAAGACTTTGTATTCGCTTAGTATGTGAACGTGTTGAGCCTCATTAAAGTACTTACTTCATACGGATATGGTTGTTTAATGAGCAAGTGCGTGCTTTTGTCATTTAATAAGCACATAAGAGGATAGAAGAGAGGCAGCCTTCCTCTTCTGCCTCATGTGTTATCTCACTTTCTCGCTACTGCAAGCCACGCACTCCGCAAATGTATTTTTTATTATTAAACGTAATTCAACAGAGTTTGTGAACTAGACGAGAGGGGAGACGAAACCTAGTGACTGACAAGCGAGGTGGTTTCGAGAGCTACTTTTTAGGGAGCTTTTCTTTTCCCAATAAATGGAAGGAAAGGCTCTAACCGCCATCCCAACGCATCGATTGAAGTGGAAAAAGACTTGTCGGCGCTTAACGGCGCCGCAGAGCCTCCATGGGTGCGGGGGTCGATTCATCTGGTACGAACGGTGGCAGCGGCTCCGTATCGCTATTGCCGCGTTGAGCAGGCGAAAGAAAAACAAACGTGGACGCACATGACGGACCAGATAGATGAGGCCAGGGGCACGTGAGCCGGGTTGCTTTTGAGAGATAAGAGCATCCCGGGGGAGGGGGGAGGGGCCTATCTCACATGTTGGCTGCAGCGATATCCACCCGCCCTGCAGCAAAAGAGATTTAGATTTGTGTCCCCAGTGTGCGCTTTGGGTTCATTACTGTAATTGAGGGAGAGTTACAGAAACGGATTCGCATTGGTTTTTGTGACCCTGACTGGTCATAATAACTAGCTGTGTGTGTGTGTGTGTGTGTGTGTGTGTGTGTGTTTTGCCTCTGGCATTTCTTTTTTTCTTTTTAAAGGAGACTTTCTTCCCGCGTGAATGAAGGCAGCTAAGGAAGAGCCGCCAGCGGTGATGATGGCTCCTCGGGTAGAGGCGGTGTCCGCGGTGATGTGTTACCGAGACGGATGTGTTGTTAAAACACCTCCCAAGAAGAGCCGACCTCCTCGCAGCGACTATTTCCCCCCCCCCCCCGGCCCTTGGGACCGAGCGCCATCGTTGCTGTGACTGATATGAGTTCCATCGTGAGAGCCGGCCCATTTAAACACCCCCCTCCCGCCCATCTATCGTTCCTCGGGACATGAGTCTGGGGACTGCACCGCCCCCGCAGGCGGCGCTTTCTTCTCCCCTCTGGGGGTTTCACATTGATTAAGTGACACCGGGCTCTCTTGCCGTTTTTCATTTTTAAAGTGGCCTCCGTATCCACCAAACCGCCCACCCCCTGCACCATTAGCGCAGACATCTCGGAGCCTGACCGGGGGGGGGGGATCCGCGCCCAGGCCCGGCACTTCACTCGTTTCTTCTGCAATTAATGCTCCTCGCCGGCGGACATTTTTCAAGAGACGAGGCCGTGGTTTTAATGAATGTGGCTGATAAATTATACAAGGGCAGTAATAAATGTGATGTCTATGCTCTATTTTGACTTGGATTTGATCAATCGGCCCCTTACTCGTGTAGCGAGGGCGCCCTTTGACCCTCAAGGGTCTGAGAAAGTGGAGTAATGTGTTCGGGGCTCACGTGGACCACTGTGATAATTAGCCCATTAGCAACAGCTCACGTCGAATACAGGAAGGCCACCGAGGCGATGTACCAACGCATTGTCCACATACTTGCATACTTTATGTGCACCTGGGGAATGTGAAAGTGAAATGCAAGGCCATCATCTCTGGGCGCCACCGGAATATCTTTCTTAAGAATTCGTTAAAAAAAAAAAAAAATGAGAATACAAAGAAGTAACCAATCTTGGAAACGTCTCCACCAGAGTTTTGGAGCACCGGAAAACGAAGGAGTTCGGAAGCAGTCCCACGGACAGATATGTTAGAAAACTCTGGGGTTACGTCCTGGTGTAGACCGGCGTAAATGGAGAACTTTGGAAAGCGATGACGTAGATGCCTGCGTTCAGAATCAGAAACCGTTTATTTGCCAGGAATGTTTACACAAACAATTTTTCATGGCGGAAGATGCATAAACATTAGACATGAGACGTTAGACGAGACAATCAACAATCAACGACAACAACAGTGCTATGGGTATTAAATGAAGTATAAGATAAAGTGCTCAGATAAACAGATAACATTAATGTAAGTGTATGTTAAAGTGACATGTGTGTTTTAAGTTCGCTAATTGATTGGGGTTAACCCAAGGATCTAATTACTGGGTTTATCGGGAGTTTTCAACCTCTCTTCCGACGTAAGTCACGCATCTCAATCGCATCTCGCAGACAAAATATATATATAAATAAATAAAATGGACAATGCGGGTGGCCATTCTGCGCGGGAATGCAGAGCTAAAACGAGTCACACAGGAGGCCGTGTGTTGTACATGTCGAGACCTTTGAACTTGACCTAACGCACCAACTCGCTGTGAAACGGGTCACGGCTCTGTGTCCCTGAAGATGAACCATTATAACCGGCTGGAAGTGATGACGCTAATACGCCATAATGTTGGCTATGCCTTCCCTCGTTTTGGTTTTCAATTGGGGGGCGGCGGCATCAAGGACGACGTGCACGCTGCCCCCTTCTTCCCCTCCTTGATTGCATTAGAAAACTCAATGTCCTCTGCAGCTCCTGAGAGCCAAAGTGATTCTGGTGCTTGAAAAGATTAATAGCCCTCAAGAAGAAATGAATCAGGTGCTCTCCAGCCCCCAGCCCCCCCATCATCTCCTCCAATGACCGCGCAAATAGAAACCCTTTTGTGCTACTCTCTTTCTCTCGACACGGCCTGTCTCGCCCCGGTGGGCGGCTCGGCGCTCTCCCTTTTGTGGCCCCCGTACTGTGTCGTGTCGCTCCAGGCTCGGCCGGCGAAAGGAACGAGGAGCAGCTCGGGCGCTAGCTAAAACTGTGGGGGGGGGAGGTAAAGAAAAGGGAAAAGAGAAGCAGGTGGCCGCTCCCGTTCGGCTCATTCTTCTGGCTTTTGTGGTCGTCGGCCCTCTCGTGAGTGACTGGCGTACGGCGAGGAGGGAGAGAGTGCGTGGGGATGTGTCGGTGTCTTCTCGGGCTGATAGCAGAGGGATTATCTAAACGGGCTATTTGCGTGCTCTTAATCACGAAAGAAACGGTGAAATACCCCCCTTTTCCTTCTCTCTGTGTGTGTGTGTGTGTGTGTGTTGACAGTGCCGGCATCCACTTGTCGTCAGTAGCGTCGCCTGGCTGATTCCCTCTAATTGGTATGAGCAATGTCCGTTAAATCACTCCCTAACTCTCGGTGGACATGTGCTATCAGGCGGCTTAATGCTGCAAATTGCCTCCACCGAGCTAGAGCCGTGTGTGTGTGTGTGTGTGGGTGTGAGAGCGAGAAATCCTCTCATCGTTCTCCCACCTTGTTAAGTGCGTTGGAGTCGCAGGCATGTCGGGAGGTAGAGCGGTAGAGAGAAGAGTCACGTGGATGAGCAGCGAGGCTCTGGCCTGCTGATATCCCAACGTCGGTTTTGAACATACATTCCACTCGGTGGGCCACGTTGTAGAGCCCCCCCCCCCCCCCCCCCCATCCCCATCCCTCCCCCCAGAGGACGTGTCGGTGCAGCTTGTCAACATTTCACACTGGTAAACAACAGCCCATTTCTAATGAGGCTGCTTCCACAGGCTGCGCCGCCGTCTCGAGCCCGGTTCTCCGCTCCCTTTTTTCTTCTTCTTCTTCTTCTTTTCTCCCACGACAGTTGTTCGTTATCTGAGCCCGTCCACGCTCGAGCGTATGTCTCTGCGCCTTCCGAAAACACACAACAAAAAAAGAAGCTCCGATGTTGTGTTTGTTTTCCCAGCTAAAACAGCTGTCAAACACGATTAATATTTCAGCGAGAGAGCGCGCTGGAGGGAACCTCTAAGTGCTAGGGGAGTCGGAAACAACAAAACGACGCGTTGCTTTTTCCCCTCTCTTTCTCTCCTCGGCTGCCGCGTCGCGTGTTTTGCCTCCATCCCGCTTTCGTGGGAACTGAGGGACTCTTTTTGGGACTCCTGCGAACAAAAGCGATGCGCGGCGGTGGTGTGGTGTGTGTGTGTGTGTGTGTGTGTGTGTGTGTGTGTGTGTGTGTGTGTCTGTGTGTGTGTGTGGTGGGGAGAGTTGGTGTGTCCGCTAAATCCGCTCGGCTCCGTTGTTTCTGCTGCCGTAGGCCAAGAAGCAAACGAACCTGTGGCCTTTTCCCACCCTGCCACGTTTCGTCTGCGTATGCGGCTCCCTTCCCACTCCGTCCCTTTTGCGCTTTCTTCGACCTGCTCTTTCTATTTCATGCTCCGTCTCTCACCCACCTCCCCCTCTCACTTGTGGCCTTCTATCTCGACACATCTCCTCATATCTCCTCTCTCGCAGATCTCTTTGCCAACCCGCGTACATCCCACCCAGTCGTGCAGCGTTTTTTTTCCTTCCCAACACCTCTCCTTTTCACGACACACAGATTACTAGTTGGCCTCCTACCATATTCTCTCTCTCCCCCCCATGGGGTGCGTTACATGAAAGCTGATACCCACACATGTGTCGCCATGCCGGTCCTGTCGGCATGTCACGGATCGGCCGCCCGCCGCGTTTCAATCGCTGTGCTCTGGCACGGAGAGGTGTAGATTACATCTGCGTGGTTCAGTGCCGTGCCTTCCAGCTGACACGCGGCATCAACGGAGAGGGTAACACATGAGGGCTTGTGGGAGGAGGAGGGGGGAGGGGGAGGGGGGAGGAGGAGTGGAGGGGGAAATCAGTGTCAGTATATCACGACTTTTGAAAGAAATGGTCTGTCTGAACTTCCTGCTCGCGCTGTCTCTCTAGTTTGAAAGAGACTTGATTCTCATCAAAGAACCAGACTTGGGGCTAATGAAACCTTCCAGCGGGCGTGTTAACAAGGAGCAAAAAAAAAAAAGCAGGAAAAAAAAGCGTCTAAAGCGCCGTTAAGTGTTACAGAACGCGGGGCCTCTGCTCTGCCGTCGACATCTGCAGCGGCGTGACTGGCAGCTCAGTGGATTTCCCTGACATCGGAGCGGTGGAATGCGCATGTTGCATGTTAATGGCGTGTCAAGCCGCGGTAACGGTGTCAGATCAGATAAGAGCTGATAATGTGGAATCAAAGCGATCTGCAGCATTGCGGGGCTGTGAGCCGAGTTGGCTCTGCACTTTAGGAGCGAGCGAGGAAGCCATCAGATAACCAGCTGGCTGGCACTTGGACAACTGCTGGCGAGGTGGATCTGTTTACTTGTGCGCGAGGGCGCTTGACCTGTGAACCCCGGCCTGAGTGGCTGCTTCAACTGATTTTGAGTCGGTCCAAATGGCACGGGGCAACTACGTGGGGCGAGACTTTGATCTCTCTGGCGTTCGTCCTGCAGAGTTTCGGATGTTATTTGACCGGTTGTTGAAATGAGGACAAACATTTCCTCATACATGTTTCTACAGTAGCCCAGATTGGACAAACCAAACACCGGCTCTGAACGAGGCCTTTTCGCGGTTTACCTGAAGGCCACCAGAGTTCTCCCACACGCCTGGAAAGGGAGGGGTGAGGGGTGAGTGGAGGGTGGTTAAATCCGACACGCATTTGAACAGAATCGAGTGTCAAGATCTTGGATCAAAACGGAATATGGATGATAATTCAACCGCAAAAATGGTGCTTGATTCCAGTAATAACGGGCAACAGCTGTGGGGAACAATCGAGTGTAACCCCAGGAGGGTAGCAGTATAAATAAAACAGATCGGTGGTCAGTGAACACCAAAGAACTGGTCAAAGTCATCGTCCACCAGAAAGTCAAGAAAGCCGCCCCCCATTTGCTGAACGAGGACCATAAGATGAAAGCTCCAAAAGGTTGTAGTAAGCGGATATTCATGAGCTGAAATAATTGATTTGAATGAGAAATGTGGATTCATTTCAACTAATATCTTCTCAGTCGAATAACATTAGCATTCATTATTGGATCAAAAGACCGTGAGACGTATATGTTCGGTAATACATCTGTTTGCCGCCTGATCCGGTCCGTCCTCTGATCTCCAGGAACGGAGAGAGAGGGAGGGAGAGAGGGAGGAAGGGAGGAAGGGAGGAAGGAAGGAAGGAAGGAAGGAGGGAGAAGCGGGATTTGCAGCCGAGGCTCAAAGTGTATGTTCCTCTTTAATTTGTCCCAGCCTTGAGTGTGTAACCCTAACATGCACTAATCTCTCCAACACAAAAAAATCAATGAGGCACTCACCCACCCACACAACATTTATCTCTGCGGTTGAGTCAGCAGACTCCAGCCTATACACACACGTACGTGTGTGTGTGTGTGTGTGTGTGTGTGTGTGTGTGTGTGTGTGTGTGTGTGTGTGTGTGTGTGTGTGTGTGTGTGTGTGTGGTGCCAGCATCGCTCGTGAATCTACTCGTGTGCTGATAAGCCGCTGCAAGTTCGCATCACGCACCTCTCGTTCCCGAGAAATATGAGATAATATGTCACTAATATGTCTCGAGGGGTCAAGCAGTCTGCTGTACAAACGCTTGTTGTTCAGAACAAAGTACTCCTCATTTAGTGAACCCTGTGGTGCAATGGGATAATCGTTTCTGTTGTTGAAGAGCTGAAACGCAGGGAGCTGCCAACCGCCACACCTAATCGCCACAAAGTGACCACTTCTGCAAATGTAGTGCAATGTTTGTATGTCCTCACATGGTGAGCAGCATTAAAAGAATGGCTCAACTTTTATGGAAATACACATTTTCTTGAGATTTAAATGAGAAAATGGACACCACTTTCCATTTAAGCTATAGCTAGCTAAGGTATAGCTTAACAAAAGGACTGCAAGCAAGGGAAAAAGTTCCAGCAACTCTCAACTTGTCGTTTCTACGTTTCACTGTCTGTACGGATTAAACAAACAAGATACAGCATATTTTTCTTTGACTTTCAAATGGAGCCGGGCTAACGTTTGCCCCCCTGCTTCCAATATTTATGCCAAGCTAACCTGCCTTCCGGCTCTAGCTTCATATGTTAAGCGTACAGACACGAGTTGTATTGATCTACATCCCATTTCACCTCTGCAAGAAAGCATATTTCTCCAAAAAATATTGTCTTTTAAAGAGCTTGTAGCAACCTCAAGAAAAGATTTGCGACCTCAATAATATATATATTTTTAAATTGAGTAAAGAGGTGCTCAAAAATATCTAATTCCACCTATTCTGTTGCTATGGTGTATGTGTGAGGTTTCCGTGACATGGCACCATCGCAAAATAAAATGGAAAATGTTTCTTCAAAAGGAAGTAAAGCCTTACAAACGCATCTCTTTCCCCTGTTTTTTAATATGTGCAAAGTGCAACACCAGTCTAGAAATGTTGACCTCGCTTATTTCACCCGTACACGGTGTACAGGTTAAGGAGCTCAACGAGCCTCTCCTCAGGAGCCGGAAAAAGCAGCAGTGAGTGAATCGCAAAGTAGGCGATCCTCGGCGTTCATGTCAGCGGGGGAGAGTGAAAGAGAGAGAGAGATGGAGAGATGGAGGGCGACGTACAGCGGAGAGTCTGGTGCCAACGGGCTCATTCGCGGAGATGTACATCTTGGCATCTCGTCTCCCAGCCTGCCGGAGGATGCCAGCGGGTGACAGAAGGCATCATGACGGGCTCTCATCGAGAAACAGACCTCGGTTCTGGACACCAGCTTCACGAGTGAAAACGAGCATCTTGTCATCTTCCAAGCTGTGAGAGGACGTCTATTTAGAACCCAATGGGGAATCATTCCTTTTTACACATGATCTCCATGTTTGTTCTTTACGTGTTTTGTGACCTAAACATCAAGTTAATTGGAACTTTTTTACTCACCCTACTTCATAACCGCCTATTAAATGCCTACTCATACGCATGGACGTGCGTGTTTCATTTATTCTTTGACTCAGAATAGAATCATGGGGGGGGTTGAGTCACAATGACATAGTGTGTGGGTTTTTACTAGCTTCTTGGTCGGTTATTACAAGTAGTCTTTGTCTACCTCTCCTGGATTTCAAAGTGACCTCATCAAAATCATTCGGTCACCATGTTGGAGGTCCATTGTCCCTGTTGCAACCATACCAAGAAACAGCGTGCCTTCATGACTCGTGCCTTGTTAAAGTGATGACTCGGCCGTCTCTGCAGCAGGATTTTCAGTGGAACGCGTCGCATTTGGAAGCCGTGTGCGTTGACTTTGAACGGATCAGTTCTTCGCTGATCGGATCGGTTTTGTGTTCAGACGTTAGCCATTCAGTTAGCTTGAGCTAGTTAGTGAAATGGTTACTCAAGCATGCTAACGCGCTCGCAATGACGGGCAAAGTTGGTGCAGAGCAGATATGTTTACCGTGTTCACCGCGCTAACGGTTACACAAAGCAGTTTAAGGCAGATGGGAATGTTGTTAGTTTTGCAGGTATTTGGTCATACATCAAAGGATTGGACGCCAAAAATTGGCTGACGATGAATCGGAAATGTAAATCTTGGTGGTGTTGCAAGAGATAAAAAATGAGACGACCACCAAAGTCAGAAGGATTCTTCCTTTGGGAAGCCGTTGCATAGGTTGTAGATCAGTGGGATATTTCGTCTGGGCGCCACGGAGGTCTGTCGAGCTGTGTCGCTAGCTAAAAAAAGCAATCACTTAACATTGTTGCATGATCACATGACCACCGACAGGCAACATTGTGTTGAGGGCTACGGACAGTTTAACGGTTTACCGGAAGCCGAATGTGAATAATTCAGTTTGTTGTGAACGCAAAAAAACAACAATGTATTCTGTTCATAGTATCCTGCTAGAAAAGTGGATGCATACACGGATCCTTCTTACTTTGTCGGGCTTAGACTAGATCAGTTTCCAGAAGAGCCGTCCTGCCCTCCAGGAAACCCGAGAGGATAGACTATAATCCTGACCCTAATGAACCCTAACCTGACCTGACCCTCCTGATGTACTCCTTAACTAAATGCCTTCACCGTAACTGCTAAAAGATATCTGAGACGACTCTAAACCCCATCAGTAAAAGTGTTTTTAACTGCTCTTTAAATTATACCCCATCAACGAATCAATCCATCAGTTTTATGTGTCGGGCGTAGTTGTATAAGATACAGTTCCAGTGAGAGCTATCCCATGCTCAGGACTCAAACTCTATAGTAATAAATATGTGTATTATTGGGGGAGGGGCAGTCTTAAACCGTGACCTCATTTAGCATCGTCTTCTTTATATGCAGTTCTCTCCTCCCTCGTGGCAGTCTGTCGTCTGCCGGACCATGCACATCGCACGTGCTCACAGCGAGCGCAGTCGTCGCGATTGGCGTCTCACGCGCTTGAGCACGTGTGCCGTTTTCCCGCTCACGAGGCAGAGGAGGAGAAGCCTCCCTGTAGTATTTTATATGTTACGGTTACACGGATGAGCGCGACACCCGTTAACCTGCCCCTGGGCCCTGTTTTTTTCTTTTCTTTCTCCACTGTGCAAACACTCGCTCCAGTGGACAAGGACGAGCTGCAACCTTTTCTCTGACATGACGGAGCGGTGGGCTGCGTACAAGTCTGATCTGACACAGCTGCCTGACTCTTAATGGTGTGTTTCTCCTCGCATGACAGCCCTTCTCACAATGTTGTGACCGCAAATTGTTCATGCTAAGGTGGGATCATTAGCGAGATGCACACGCAGGGTTTGTCCGGGAGTGCTTTGAGTGGTGATAAGCCTGCCGGCGGAGATGTGTTGGAGAGGTGTGTGTGTGTGTGTGTGTGTGTGTGTGTGTGTGTGTGTGTGTGTGTGTGTGTGACTATGGCTCGTTGGTGTGTTTCCCCCGTATCAAACCCGGCAGGAGCAGAATGCCGGACCCTGGTCCTTTTTGACGTGGGCGACGGAGTTGGCTTGATTTGATTGCTCGATGATTTGACAGAAATCAGATATTTTTAGTCCTGCTCTGTGGTCGGTCTGGAAACGGAGGTCAGTCAGTCCACCACTTGGGTTGAGTGGCTTTTGGTTGTGTTGTGCAGACCTTTATGGTCCCCAGAGCACGAGTCCGAACGACTTTGGCGGACCCCCTTACTACTTTTTACATTTTGTGTTTTTATTTCGTTTTTTTTATTGAACGGTTTTGATAATCTATCCAAGTCCCACGACCTTTCCCTCTAGAACCACTATTGGGTTGAAGTTTGTGCTTTTGAGTGAAACGGGTGTCATTCATTGTCATAAATACAAAATAGATTTTTCATCCATCAATAGGTCAAAACTAAAATGTGTCCAGCACTCTGATTTACGACCAAATATCTGCAAAATGTAATAACATTCCCATCAGCCACAGCTGTTACTTGTGTTCAGAGCTTCGGTTCGACGGTTCAATCCCCGACTCCTCCATACGCATGTCGAAGTGAGCGAGGCGCTGAACCCCAAGTTGGCTGTTTCATAGCAGCCCGCTGCTCCCCAAAAAAACAAAAGATGCATCAAAAATCTCCTTGTGATGGTCAAAGATCTCTTTCCCCACCCATTTCAGATGCTGGAGAGGAGGGGATCGGCAATTTCCATTTTTCATTCTTTCCACAGCTACATCTGGCTCTTTGAACATCATGACGTCTTCCGGGAGAAACCATCCTCTCTGTACTACGAATGACATATAACTCTCTCTTTGACAACTGGCTTTTCTTGGGTTTCAGTCCCCTGAGGCATGAGGCTTTAAGTTTATCTGGACCTGTTGTCAGAGCAACAGACCTAGCCAAGCCGGTCTCGTCTATCCACATTGTTCTAATAATCGCCATCCACGTGTAGAGGAAAAATCATTTGCATCACGTGACTTTTTCCGCTTGGAACAAAAATAACAATAGAATTGGGACGCGCCCTCAGACAGCGTGCCACAATCCGCTGTGCACTCTGAACGCCCCGTCGGCTTGTTTTTGCCACTTGATGTTAATCTTATTTACATGCTTGTTTAACTCGAGCGTTTCCATCAGCAGCCTCTTAATTTAATCAAGAATGCGCCCCCCTCCCCCTCCCTCACGGAAGATGGCAAAAGGGCAAGCTGTCACCCATGGGCGAGGATATCAGGTGTATTAACAAGTCAATGAGGAATTTGTCTGTGTATAATTTCACAGTGAGCACACCTGACCTTTGTCAATGATGCCACTCATAAAGCTGCAGACGGCGTTTTTTTCGCCTGCTGCGCTTAAAACGCCTCGTTCCTCCCTGATGGGTAGGACTTGAAGGAAAGTGGAAATGAAAAGGAAACCATTGTCCAGATCTCGTCTGTACGTGATGCCATGGCCCTGCTCTCCATCTGAGGAAGAGGGATCTTCTGTTGCTCTCCCGAAGGTTTCTTCACTTTTTCTTCGCGTTAAACGTTTTTTGGGGGAGTTCATTATAGGGTTTCCTAACCCTAACCCGGGACAGAGGATGTTGTATGTGTACAGATCGTAAAGCCCACTGAGGTAAATTTGGGATTTTGAGCTTAAGAAAATAAATGGAATTGATTTGAATTCAAATCGAAATTGTTTTATTATTATCTTAATGATAGTAATAATAATAATGATGATGATGAATATAACATTTGAAATAAAATGTCTCACTAACTTTGAGTTTCCCTTGTTTCTTGTATTAAGTTCCATCTTCCTTGAGAACACACACACGTGTATATATAAATATGAAGTTTTAGTGTTAATCCAAGTCAATCCATGATCAGTTCTTTGTAAAAGAAGAAGAGCTGTGGAGGACAGCGGGAAATTTCAGAATTTGGGGACATTCTGATCATTATTTCTAGAGATACGTGTGATAAGGCCGACACTGTCCCTTTTTGGAGAAGTCTACATTTTCACTATTTGGCGTAAAATATTGTATTCAACTGTCAATTGAAAAAAAGAAAATTAAACATTAGACAAAGTATCACAAAACACCAATATGTTTTAAAATGTTGACGTTTGTTCAGTAGGTTGAAAGAGAGATGACATCGGTGTCATCTTAAATACAGAGATGAAGAGCGGCAGCTCCACATTCTTAACTCATCAGCCCTAGGGTCCCCCTATAGGGATACCCTGAGGCTTCTACAGGTTCTACAGCTCATATGACCTTGATATGAATACCAGGCCCTATTGTCCTTGATCTCTAAAGAATCAGCAACTCCTTGCGTTTAAAAAATAATAATTAAAAAAAAAAATATATATTTTCTGCATAAATATGATCAAAAGTCAAGAGTCTGATTAAAAAAATGTGTCCTTGGTCGCTCCCAGAGTTTTTTGAATTGTATTTGTGGTGCCTTCCCATCATGCCCCAGAGTAATACTGCACCTCTTTAAAATATTAAGACCTAAAGCATCCAAATCTGCAATAATAATCACAATAAACACAAGCAATGACATGTTTTCAAGCCTTTCCAGTCCAAAAATCATGTTTTTCGGTTCAGAAATAAAGAAATGAGCCATTTTTACCTAAATCTTTGTCGCACCATGAACTAACGGTACTTAAAATGACCGTCTGCTTCCGCGTGTGTCATCTGACGCGCTTTCAGATGCGTTTGCGGAACAATGAGACCGCAGGAACTCGAATATCGGAGAGAAAAAAATCGAGAAAAATAGCCGTTGCTTTCTCGCAGCTCGCGACGTCAATACTTTACACACAGTGATCCCACTACTACTGGAAGATTCGTACAGTCTCTACGGTTACATACGTGGTACTTTGAGCGAACGTGTTAGGGGTACTAAATGAGCTAAATAGTGAAACGTTATAATCGCTGTCATGTTGAGGAACTTTTGTAATTATGTAATTGTACAAATATAACGATCTTTTTTTTTTAAATGTAGTCCATCGTTTCTTTTCTCACAAGGGTTTACAGTACTTTAGCCGTTTAAATTTATTAAATCGGACCTGTGGTTGATGATCTAGAAGCTTTGAGTAAAAAAATAATCACTCAAAAAAAAGCTGCGGGCGGATCAGATTAAGACACTCACGGTCACATTTTAAACTCCACAAACATAAAACATATATCAACATGTTCGGCTGAGTCTTTCCTCTTTCCTCTGCCTTGGAAGCCGGGGTTCAACAGATGGTTTTGTCGAAAATCCACTCCCAATCTAAAGATCTTAGTCAGCCCCCTTCACCCTGGTAACCAGTGACCTGTGTCTATGAAGCAACAGCTGCTCTCAAGTTCAAGACGTCCATCACAAATTCAGAAATATACCTCAATAACCCATCTTACTGCTGATAATGTTAGCGTGTGTATGTATGTATGTATATATATATATATATATATATATATATATATATATATATATATATATATATATATATATATATATATAATGCAACGTCTTACGGCAGTAGCAGCCACGCTGTCAGAAATTTCTCGCGCACATCCCTGTGTGTGTGTGTGTGTGTGTGTGTGTGTGTGTGTGTGTGTGTGTGTGTGTGTGTGGGTGGGTGGTCGGTATGCAAACATGTTTTCATCTGTGCATACTTCCTCTGGGGTTTGCGTTCTTCTCCAGCAGCTAAAGTAGTAAAAAGAGGCAGAGAGCGCCAGGGCTTTTATATTCACAGATGATTAAATTCACTCATGTGCTGCTCCTGTGATGGATCACTCTTGAGATCTTGTTTTTTTATTTTTCATTTCCCGTCTGAAAACGGCCGTTATATTGCGTCTGTACTCTACCTGGAGTGCTGTTGGTTTATGAGGTATAGCGCTCTGTTTCAGGAGGTCCTTGAAGAACAATCCGTCCTCCTCTATCCGCATGCTCGCTCTTCCAGGCACTTCCACGCCATCTCCTCCTCCTCCTCCTCCTCTTCATCTCCCTCCTCCTCTCTTACTCCATCTTACTTTTCCATGCCGTGCTTTCATCACCTGCTGACTCACCCTCCTCTTCCTTGTACCTCCTCCCGAATTACTCTCTGCCTCTGCGCTGCATCGCACGCTCAGCGCATTGAGTGTCGCAGGAATCAGATGTGAAGGCCGGCCGCGCTCTGGCTGCTTAAATCTCCCCGTAATGGAGCCCAAGGGTATCTGAAATTGAGTGTGAAGACTACATCAAGGTCATTTACTCCACCCCACACGGGACGGTGATGGATGTCTTCTCTGATTGCTCGATTTGGCCGCCCCACTCGGGGAGAGGGGGAGCGTGTCCCATTGCACTTTCCGGGTGAGGGGAGAGTGTTGCTTTTGCGCGGATGGCCAGAAAGTCATTCCTGTAGCGGGGGAGAGAAAAGCCCGGAAGAGGGGAGTATAGGTGTAATGAGAGGGTGGGGATACTGTCTAAACGCCGGCAGAGCCCGGCGGGAGAAAGGCGTTTCTGCATCCACATTCCTTGAGTAAACATTTGAAGGGATTAAAATAACGCATATTGATTGCTGGATGGATGGCACACCATCTGTCAATACGCTAATCTGCCAAATTGACTGCGCCTCTCGGGGCATTGTGCGGCTCCAAACAGCTGGATCCAGTCATAGAAAACCATAAACATCAGCCGTAGTCAGCTGAAACCTTTCCCAAGTGCCTGTGATTTATAATCCCTCGGAGTCTGTCTGTGTGTGTGTGTGTGTGTGTGTGTGTGTGTGTGTGTGTGCGCACGTGTGTGCGCACTTGAGGGAATTACTATAGACTGTGGTTGGACATGTGAGGCTCAGCCCCATGCCATTTTATGATAGGGGGAGGGGTGGGTACAAAATAAAAATGCAAACAGGCTACACACTCGGAGGAGCATGTTCAAAAGTGGACTATATTGTGCCTGTTTGACATTTGATTTGCTTCATCCACTCTCTGAGAAGCGGCGTCCCGGAGTAGAAATCGGCGACCCGCGGCGACCCTCCTATCCAATCTCGTTTGTCACGTCTCTCTGTGCATGACGGTTGAGAAAGACTGGGTTCATTATCTCTTTTGATTCACCGTGATGAGCTGCGCGATAAAGTATAACGGCATAATGAGTCAAGGAGCTAATTATATTTTAGGTCTGAATTCTGAGCACGGAATGGGACATTTGGAACACAGAAGATATATATATATATATATATATCTTCTGTGTATAATTATCGGGCAAAGATGTCTTAAAATTGAGCAAACTTGCTCTCTGACTGGCACAGAATAGGTTGAGCTATTTCCCTACTGTAGATAATCCTATTGTGCTGCGGGGGATGACGTATTTTTATAGGCCAACACAGAAGTTAGCATCGCACTGGTTCCCTCGAGAATTTTTTTTCTCCCATTGGATTTCTGATTATTGCAGAAAATAATCCCTGTGGCGAACACGTTTTATGATACTGGAATGAAGCGTGAATACGATCGGCCTTAGGCTGCAAACGAACTACACCACGGTCACATGACTTCCTGTCGCCACCACTGAACTAAAGGCAGAGTTTAGTCTCATTTGGCCACTTGTTCACAACAGCTTATTTTTTTTACTTTAATACTCACGAGTGGAATATTCACTGACTCTTTAGCTTATTATGTAAAGGCATCTAACCAAAAACCCATGCAGAGAAAAAAAAACTGACTTTTGGACGAGGGAAGCGTATACGTGCAAACATGCTAACTCATTTCATGGTTTTAGGACTCATTCCTGCAGTGCTCTACTGGATTGGAGACAAAATGAAAATAAATGTATTGAGCTTTTCAATTGTTTATTTTGTTTGCTCTGAATAATGTATTCTCTGCTTGACACTAATTTCTCCACTAAACAGGATTTTTGCACCACGGTGTGCTCAGAATTCCAACACACGGATTTAATTCCATAGGACTAGATGTAAACAAATGATAATAACAATAATCGTGGTGCACAGTCGTCCCGCGTGAGGCGGCGGGGACTTCGCGTATGAATCCCGCAGTCGGAAGGTGTTGAGCGGTCAGCTTTGTAATCAACAGGCAGGTAATTGACCAGCGAGGCGTGATTGTCTCCGTCTTTATTCGCTGGTATGTTTGAGAGTTAACAAAGCGTGAGATCGGGCCGTGCCACCACGCTGCACATTCTCAGCTCGCAGGCCTTTTGTTCTGCAGACCCTTTTGTGGAGCCTGCCCCGGATTCATTGAAACTCAGGAGCTGCTTCTTTTTTTCTTCTCTTCATTCTCTACTCAACACACACGCACACGCACACACACACACACACACACACACACACACACACACACACACACACACACACACACACACACACACACACAGGCGTGCACAAAGGCTGAAGCTCTGCCAGCATTTCGTGGGATAATCTACCTTCCTGAAGGTTTACTAAAGCCCCCCCCCCTACCACCACCACCACACTTCCCTCCCTTCGCACCACCACAACCCCACTTCTTCTCCTCTCGCCTCCTTCTCCTCCTTATCGGCCCCAGTGTGTAAGCAGCATGTGGTTTCCTGCCAACTTCTGGGAGCCGTGAGCAGCCTCTCCAAACAGGAACACGCATGAAGACATTCCACCGCTGAAGAAAACAGTGTCCTCAACCGCCCTCCCCCCTTCTTCTCCCCATGGACGCTTCCACACAACCCTCACAGCTCCGCCGGGGCTTGACCGCATGGACAATCAGCACACATCAAACTCACACAAAAAAACGCGCCCAAGATGCGGGGCGCAGGCTGCAGCCATGACGCATCAGAGCACATGGACGTGGAAACGGAGAAGGCCGTGAGAAAGACGGGAGATAGCGGGGAGAGAGAGTGAGCGTATGAGACAATCCACACACACACACACATACACGCACACACACACACACACACACACACACACACACACACACAAAGAGGTTTGAACAATTCTGTAAAGAAATCTATCGTCAGCTCACTCCAAATCATTTATCATCAACAATGGCTTTCTTCAGAGGGCTTATTCAACCACGTTCGTCCACCAAGTTGTTCTTCTACTGTACTTTTTTTCTTCTTCTTCTTTTTCTATTGGGAATCCATGGGATCTTTAGCTGAAAAGCAAACATCATCCTGAAGACCGAGCGTGTCATGTGCCCTGTCAGAAGAGTGAGTTTGATTAACATTGCAGGTGGGCTCTTTGCAACCAGAGTAAGAGCAATAGATCGGGCGGAACGACGCATGCGCACTCACATGGGCATCACCTGCGGGTGAAAGGTCGAGCGGGGCTAATCATGGCAACAGCAGGCCGAGCCGACAGGCGACTCGCCCTCCCGACGACAAAGGCACGGGCATCACTGTGAGGAGAAAATAAACAGCGCAATCAGTAGGCGCTGGAGGTATAGAAGCCATCATGAGGGGGGGCTATTCTGAGCGAAAGTCAAACAAGAATCGGGGATTCAGACGTGCAGAAGAAAGGCTTTAAATCATTTAAACTCTCATTCATAAGCGGGGTGTTTTCTCTCCTGGCGTGCGAGGCGTATCGATTGGGGAATGTTATTCCGGAGGAGGGGGGTTCAGCGAGAGATGATTAATCAAAAGTCACTTCTCTCCTCTGTGCATATGGTGCCAGAGAGTCCTCAATACTGTCCCGCTGCCTTTTTAGCAGCCAATTCTGCCACTTCTGCCCCGGCTCGCTCCATCTTATCTCCGCTCCTCCGTTTCTGAATATTTTTTCTTGCTTTCTCGAGGAACAAGTAAACGGAGACGAAATGGCCCGAGACACGTTTTTTTTTCTTTTCTTCCCTGGGTGGTTTTGCTCACCGGGCAGATTGGTGCGGCACATCTTTCTTTTTCTTTTTGTGCGCCGCCATAAATGATTCAGCGGCATATTGAAATTACTCAGTGGGCTACCGTGGAGAAGCTGCAGAGGGGTTTTAAGATTCAGGTTGAACGCTGGATGCTCGAGACAAACTGAAGCACTTGAGGCAAGAGGACTTGCGTTTAAGGTGCCGGGCAGATTTATTCTTCAAGTTCAATTGCCACCGCACTCCAGTTTCCATTGGATCCTGCTCGTGAACAATCCCTCACGTATACTTTCATCACTGCACGGAGAGTATTAGGATTTAACGAAGTTCTCTGGATTCCTGGTGTGTTTTACAGGTTAAACGACCTTGCCTGGTGTTCATTTCTGACAATTTTACACATGTGGTAAATTATTTTATTGCCACGATGGTAGATTCTTTACAGGCTGTATTTGTGATCCGCATGTAGGGCCCCAACCCGCAACCATTGCATCGGGGGCCACATTTACCGGGAGCCTAACCCTACACGTTACCCACAGCCTGCACATGATTATAACAGTATCACAAAGTCTGTCTTTCATCAATATCTGCACATGGTAGTTGTAGCTTCAACCGAGTTGCCGGATGGCCGAACAGCCTTGGAGAGTCCCTCACACTACAACTCTCCCACATCAGAATGTCTCTCTCTCTCTCAGCTCTCTTTTTTTAATTTTAAACACCTCAAACGCCTTCGAGGAGAGCTTGGGAGTGTGTGTTGTCACGCAGTCCCCTTTAAACCCCCGTTTCCTTCAGACCTGCAGGGACAACATGCCTACAACACTGTAGTGTCAGCAAATAAACTTTTATTTAGTTATATGTTTAGTGTCAGGCATCCAGAAGACTTGGATGAGACCAGGGAACGTTTGGGGTTACCATTAGGGGAACTGCAGGCGTGCGATGGGATGCAAACTTTGGTCTTCTGCATGAAAGTCGGACTACTTGTCCGATCACCTCCCGCCTTCTACACCCTTCGTTCAAGTGAACGACCGAAGTGAACACTGAAGATGTCTTTCAGGAGAGACGGGCTGAACGTGTGCACTGTTACGGCCAGCTTTTTACTCCATGCCTTTGGGAACTCTGCCTTTGGGAACAATGCATTTAAAACGGTCCACCTCATACATCCCGACTCTCTGCAAAGGCCACACCGCTTCCTGCATTGGCACTCAACGCTGGCACTGGACCTAAAAGGGGAGGTGCCGATATGGACTTGATGGGGATGTTTGATGGGCAGATTGTCTGCTGCCGAGATTAAACCGGTGAGCTCTCCAAACAGACTGAGTTTGAACACCTTCGTGCCCAGAAGCGGGACAGCCTCCATCTCCTATCAGACGCCGAGCAGGCCCTCTGGGGTTATTTATTCGAAGTGGCTTCGTGCTTCAAACAGTGTCGTTTGACACAGTGGATGCCGTCACATTAAGTCTGAACAGTTTTTTTTTGTATTGTTGGCGAACCAACAATCTGAAAACGACTCCCACTTTCTGGGAGTCTTTCTGGGATAAACACATATATTATTCTGCACAAACACACTCAGCACGCCCGCCATCCTCCTTTGGACAGTGTGAAATTATTCTAAATTATTTCAATGGATCTCAGCCCCCCCATTTGATAATGTCCTGCTCTTCATACTCACCTCTCGTAAATAATGAACGGCGGCTAACTGTAACTTTAGTCCAGCTGTTCTCAGTAAACGTGCCTCCTTTAATATGTTCCTCACACCTGTTGTATCACCTGTGAATACAAATGACCTCCACTCACTATCCACTCTGTGTAACTGAGTGACTGGATAGCTTGCACGCTATGACAACAACAAAAAAACTCATCACGGAACCGGCGAGGCAGGTTTAATCTGGTTTTGACTGGATTGTAGTTATCAGTAGGCCACCGTCATGACGCTCAATTAGAGCAGCGTGCTATGAGGCAAACGCTGGGCGGAGGCCAGACTTATGTGGAGGCGCGGATATTCACTCTGCAGAGGAGGCGAGGGATTCACAATAGGACCCGGAGCCGTGGAGGGAGGCTAATGAGCCGACATGATTCACTTTGGGTCTCCCCCGCTGAGAGAGCCTCGTCCTGGGCTGAGCGGAGGCATGACGCAGCCTGCAAGAGCCCGGACGGGAGAGGAGCCATTCAAAGTTTCTCCTGCAATGAGGGTCTTCTCTGTGTCTTATTAGGGTCACTAATCAATCAAGAGACGGTGGACATGGTCATTTCACTGTGTTTATTGTCTAATGTTATGCACCACCCGCCATGACAAATTCCTTGTATGTGAAACATACTCTTCTGGTTCTGATTCTGATTCCGTAAACATTGTGTCCAAAGCTCTTGAGAAGACGACAAAATGCTTGACGTCCGATGGGTATATGTTTTTGAATATGACTATTCACAATGCAAGACAACAGATATGTATACCAAACACCTTTTTTTTGTGTGTGAACAGCAACATTTCTTCACAATACAGTGTATCTAAATCACAGCCTTGTGTGTGAGTCCTCTATGTCCGGCTTCCTCCCACCCTTAAATTGCCTTTTAAGTGTGAATCTGAGTGTGAATGTGTGTGTTCGGCCATGTTTAATACACTCTGCAATAAACCGGAGAACTGTCCCAAAAAAGGTTTCCTCTCTGTCACCTAATGCACGCTGGGAGAGGCTCAACACATTCCTTGGGGCGTCCTGTGATGCTGGTGTCTAGAAGTGTTGATCCATCATCACTGCATCTGGACCACTGTTATTACGTGTAATAATAATATTATTATTAACCATAATAAATGAGCATGACTGCTGCCTTTGGTAAGCAGCGGATCCCTAATGTTTTTTCCATATAGACCGCAATTAAAAACAGGTTTCAGCAGAACTCCACCTGTTGAAAGAGCTTGTGCTGGCTGCTCTTTATTTTTACAGGATTTTTTAAATAGTACTTTTGACAAACCTGTAGTGTGTTTGTTGTCTTTTATATATTGTGTCCTAATTGCCATTTGTGTATTGCTTCCTTTTAATCTCTCCCCCTCTTCCTCTGCCTCATATAGCAATTCGTCTGTGTTTCAAAAGTTCCATGTGCTTTTGTTTCATTTCAGGCATTATGAACGACGTCAGCATGCCAACGATGTAATCTCCGTGTGCGCGCGCGTGGGTGGAGGTGAGGTGAGGTCTGTCAAATTTCTCTAGTAGTTATTAAAATAGCTGCTAAACATCCACCCAGACTTTTAAACCGACTCGCGCTCTGATTGGCTGCGCGGCGGTCACGTGGGGCAGTGCAGTCAGTCGCTGTGCCGTGCCTCGAGCCAGCGCTGAGTGGAGCCTGTCTGCCAACAGCTTCAGCAGCGGCTCTATCTGGAACCCACTACACTAACTGACAATTAAAAGGAGGCCCCTTTTTCTTCTTATTTCACGGGACTATTCTTCACCATGGGCGACAAGAAGAGCCCGACAAGGTAATGCGACCGCCCGCTGCCGTTTTAGCTTTGTTCCGCGCGTTTCGGGCTCGATATTTGGATGCGTCTCCCTCACACAGGGATCGTTTCTCCCTTTTTCAGTTGGTATGCCACAGCTAGCTAGAATAGTGCAGTCACTATGGCGGCTTCTCGCTCCCTACAACCCAGTCACTTAAACAGACAAAGGGAAATTTTTCGGAGGGGACGCCTGGCATTCTCCGAAACGCTCTTCAGTCTCGACAGAGCCTTTCGGAGGGTCAATGTCGAAATTGACATTGTTCGATATTGGTTTTGTTAGCCGACATGCTAAGCTCCGATGCCGAGGGTTTTAGCAGCGCTCCGCCTGCCTGCTAGCCTAGCTGGCGATACAATCGGGACGGTGTGGAGCTTCGCCGCTGAGGAGGGGGGTTTTAACCACTTGCCGGGTCTCGAACCCCCCGAAAAATGTAATGACAACCCCGTAATTTAGCGCTGCACTTGGCAGCCTGTGCTTTTACACAACGTGGCTCGTCTTGTCACCTCCTCGTATGCTTTGTTAATTAGTGAAATATGTTGGTGCTATTTCCACACACAAAAATAAATTTAAAATAAAATAAAAAAAAGAAGCGAGAAAGAAACTAACTTGACCTTAACATTTGTCAGGCCAAAAAGACAAGCCAAACAGACTGCTGATGACGGGTACTGGGACTGTAGCGTCTGCACCTTCAAGAACACCGCCGAGGCTTTCAAATGCAGCATCTGCGATGTGAGGAAGGGCACATCCACAAGGTAACGTAACGCTCTCTCCCTTCTCTCTCCCTCCATCTCTCCCTCTCTCTCTCCATCTCGTCTGAGTGTCTCGTCTCTTCCCCCCCCCCAGCCCCCCCCCCCCCCCCCCCCCCCTCGGCTGGCTGCAGCAGCATTGCATCGCAATTTAAGCGGATGACAACTTTGATCGACAGCCCATTTGTCTGCGAGCAAACGCGGACTTGTTGACGGACTCTCTCTGCAAACACATCCCGCCGTTGTCTGGATTCTCCGTAGTTTCCCGTTGTATGCGACGAACACATTGCGTTGCTTTCATGCATTGGTCTAGGTAGGCTAGCTGCCTCACTAGCCAGAGGGGGGGGGGGAGAGAGAGGAGGGACCATACTTCATGATGGCTGTACAGCAACAGTGCATCAACAGCGAAATAGCTTCTTCTTTTTCCTCCCTTTCTTTCTCATGGAGTGAAACGAGGTGAATGCATGCGCGTGCATTTCACCTACCTGTAGGATTGCAGAGGTTCTGTTAATGGTCAGGCGAGCCAGCTTGATCGTGCATGTGGTGGATGTACAGTAAGGAGATGACTGTTTCCAAGATATGTTTGTAAATGTGTTTTTTTTTTTATATTTCTGTCTCTTTTTTTCCTTATTATTTTTTTTTTTCGTGTACCATGATGGTACCAGTGCCATTTTTTTTTTTTTTTTTTTTTCATTTTAAATGTCAGTCAACACATTTGTCTATGATTAATCATGTTCGAAACTCAATCTGCCACAAACGAGTGAATTCACTCATGTTTGCTCTCAGAACATGTCTCCAGATTAATCATATTGGCGTCTATAGCAACAGGCTTGTACGCCCCGGACAATTCCCCTGAGCTTCCCGCAGAAGGATGTCAGCTGAAGACAACTGCGTCTTATGGGAAAATGATGAAATCATTGTGTAGCTTAATGTTTTTTTTTTGTGTGTACGTACACTTGACACTTCCGCCCCCCTGATCAGGGAAATGTTTTTGATGAGAAGTATCGTGTGTCGCGGTGCGAGATTGTTTACTTGTGTCATCGCTTGTGCGATGAGATGGAGAGACAGATGAGTCATTTGTGGGTTTGTTGACAAGTCCCCTGCACTCTAACCTTTCCAGCTGTGGTTTTACAATGAGTGGCTCCACTGACACCGCTGGTGCACCACAAGCGGGGAGAACACACTGACGCTGGTTTACTGAAAATCCAAAAGATTGAGCTCCGTCTTAATTGTCTGGCTCCCCCCTCCCCCTATGATCTTTTCCCGAGCTGCGTGTAGCTTAAGCCCACAGCTGATGGGTGCAGGCTGAGCCTGCTGCGCTGAACAGGAAGCGGAGACGAGCGTGTCGTAGCCATCCTGCCACTGTGCTTTGGCAACAACCCAGTTGCCTCTATTTGGTACATTTTGAGCGCATGACATCACAGGAGGGGTTGTCTCACATTTCTGTTTGATGTGAATGGTTAACCTTTGATTTAATGCAATTGTGTAGTTGCGCGGGTGCCGCTTATTTTAATGAGTACTAATTAGCTGTCTTTTTCTCGCCGTTTGATGTGTACCAGCAAAGGATGGGACGAGGCAACATGCTCTTAGCTAAATGATTCACACTTACGGCTATGTGCGGATTGTTGTCTTGCTGCTTTTATCTGAGGCTCAGCTTTGGATCTGCTTTCATGCGTGTGTTCACTAATTATAGAGGCCCTCGCATGCTGGTAGGAGTCAAAAACACCACTTCTCCTCTCAAAGTTGAAGTTTGATTTGGATCGTCAATTAATGTTTACTACAAGATAGGGTGGACTTGGGTAGGTATTGATCCGTGCGGTCAGTGGGGCATGATTGTGTTTCAGCGTCTTTTTAAAGGGCTCGTTCGGAGTGCTGTGAATGTCTGGAAGTGACCTCTTTCCACACACTCCTTCCACAGTCCCCAAATATAGCTTTTCTTTTCCCGTGTCCTGGGACAAAGGTCAGCCTGTGTTGACTGTTTTTAAACCTAGTAAGGAGAGCATTTGGCACGCGCCTCTCACCCATTCCTGAAGAGTTGTTGGTACAATATGTAGCGGACATTGGGCAGTGACGCCGCGCTTGATCGAGTCAGGTAGACCAAGCCCGCCCAACTTGAAATTCCAGATCAGATGAACGGTTCCACCCCTTCGAGTGTGATATGGCCTTCCCTCGCAGTGTGAATCATTGAGACACCAGCTGTTTCTGCAGGTGCCGAGGGAGGATACACAATTAATGTGATCCACAGTGAGTGAGTGGCTTACACTCTATAGAGGCTTGAACTGCACATTGTCATCTCCCCCCCCCCCCTGCAGCGGTAGGCAAGCTAGGTAACTGTGGGTCAATGGAGGCAAGAATGTGTGTTAACGAGGGCAAAACTCTGGCTGCGGCATCAGCATGCAGGAAGAGGCCCCATCTCCCCAGCCCGGCGCAGCCTAACGAACCTGTTGACCCAGTCCAACTCAGTGATGTAACATTATACCCAAGTAGGCTAAATCTGGCCTCCGCCACTCTGACTCTTAAACAAGAAAGCCCTCCCGCTTTTTGCACCTGACCTCGCTGCTAATCTACAAGTCCAAGTAGCCCGAGTGTTCAGCGTCTGCATCCAGCGCCTGCTTCTTTGGTAATTGGAGAAGGGCTCGCATTAGCATCCCCGGTGAGACGCATGCGATCGTATTTAAATGTTTCTGGCATCCGAACCCGATCGCTGCGTGAACGTGACACTGTGTTGCCGCGCATCAGTTTGCTTTTGTGGTGGTGTTTGGTATGCACCTCTGTCAGCCCCGGGGCCCAGGGAGAAACCATTAGGAGCCCTCTAAAGCTGATTGATGGCGGGGATCACAGGAAGTCTTGAGGTACCTCAGTCTTTGACTGCTGTGCTGTTATCTATGCGCTGTTTCTCTGTCATTTCAAGTAGCTTCCATCTGTGCTTCATATACAACGGAACAAATGGGTGTCTCTCACTGGTTAGCAACATGCAGAGCCCTGACTAGATTAAATAAACCAATTTAAATAGTCTGAAATTTATCTGAAGCTCAGACTGCAGAGATGACACCACACCTGAACCATAGCAACCCATATACTATGTACACATCAGTGGGAGGTATAAGTGGGTTTATTTATATAGGTGTTGGGTATAAGGCCAATAAACTCTTAAAAAAAAAATGGCAACTTGATACTTCTTCGCACAGGGTTGTAATGTCGTAGTTAACGTACAGCGAATGTGGCTTCAGGATCTAATCAGAATTTTTTTGTCAGGCGATCTCAACAGCTGGAGTCCAGACTACTCAGCAAAACGAAGCCTGAGCTTAATCAAATGACACATGACATTTTATTTTTGCATTTCTTAATGTCTATTCTATCTGTGCCTCTGTCACCACGCTGTCTCTGTGGGTTTACACGAGCCATCTTTTATTTGTACTCAGACAGCCGGTAAGGCCTCGCTGTTGGTGATTTAAAAGTCACCTGTAGCTCGTGTGGACTGACCTATGAGGTAACGCCATGCACACATATTGTGTGATGTGTGAATTTTAAGGTGACGGATCACTCCGGCAAACCTCTGTGAGTCGACCGTAAGCGGTTACTGTAGACCTTAATGCACTTAAGTTAATGTGTTTTGCATTAAGTCTGTGGCTTTATAATACGGCCATATGGGAAACCCATAAATCCACAGATTATGAGAGTTAGAACCAGGATTGATGAACACCGACCCTGAAGCCAAAAGATGGCTGGTGTGGGCAAAAAAAAAAGTGCATCCCTCTCTTTTGTGTAAGCGTTGAGGCTGCACAATTATTGGAAAATGATTGCCGTGTGTGTCTGTGTTTGTGTGTGTGTGTGTGTGTGTGTGTGTGTGCGCGTGCACATGCCTTTCTGTCTTTTACAATGATGGAATAGAGCCATTATAATCCTTGGATTCTACCACTGTCACATTAAGGCAAATTGTCTAGGATAATGGAATTACATAAGAGGGACATGCCGGCGCTCAATTTATATCTGCACTTCCTCGCCCACCCCCTGCCCCCACAGGCCCCCGCTCAGAGGAAACTGCTTTTGCTTATCCAGCATTATCAGCATCTGCACTAAAGCCCTGAGCACGAGCGGGTAGCCCTAATCTTTACATGTTAATTGCCGGATTTAAAAGTTCTTAATTACTTCATGGGATTTGGCAGTGTGTGAGTGATTAAATACAGTAGCCAATTTGGCAATTTGACAAAACGAGAGAAATGTTGAGAGAGCCGCTGAATCGGTGGCTCCTCCCCGCACACCAAAAAAAAAAAGACGAGGCAAATGAGTGCGAACGCGAGGGAGCGGGGGAGTCTCTGGGAAAATACAGAAAGAGGCATATGAGGACAAGGAGTGAGGGAGTCGTTAAGTGTGGAGTCACAGCTAGCTGAGGAGTGAAGGGAAAGCGAGGGCAAGAGAGGACACGGAGAGAGACGGAGCGGTGGAGGGACAGAGAGTCTGGACGTTTCTCTGTGTGGTGGGGGTATGGATGGCTGCAAGGGGGATGTGCTCACTCAGCCAAGAGTCTCCAGGGGCTAAAGCACATCATTACCCAGAGAGGGCGAGAGATAGTCTGAACGGCCTTTTTCTGTTTTCCACCAGCACCACCATCCATGCAACGGGGGAAAGAACGGCACCATTCGCTGCAGATCGAGAGTGAATCGAGAGTTAACGTTAAGAACATTTATTTGGCGAAGAATTCTTAAAGGGTTTGGATGGTTTGATCCTGGTTGCCTGAGGATTGTGGGGAAAGCTGGTATATCTGAGGCCATGTCCACACTACTGCATTTCCATTTTAAAAACGCACATCTTTTGCTCCGTTTACACAGAGCGCTACGCAGAGAGTTTTAGAGCACCGGAAAACGGAGGAGTTCGGAAACGCTCCGGGGGTTACGTCCCGGTGTGGACGGGGCGTAACCGGAGAAGACGCCCGCTACTCGATCGTGGCCCGAGTGGTCATGACGCGTCCTTCCCTGATTCGTCACGTCGGTCCGAGCGAAGAAATCTCCCGCCCCTCTTTTTCTCCATTGCCGTTCTTCCTCCGAAGTGTTTTTATGCAACTAAACCATCTGCAGTGTGTAGAAAACATGCTTTCTGTTTACCCCGTAAACATTGCCCAGTGTACGTGAACGGTCATGTGATGCGCATTTTCAAAGGTTGCCGTGTGGACGGAGATCATTTAGAAAACAATGCGGACACGTCCACGTAGTTGGGTTAGAGACGCGTTGGTGTGGATGGAGCCTCGGTCTCGGCTACAGCCGCCCGTGTAGTGGCTTTGTGTTTGACTCCTTGGTGTCGGGTTTCCTCACTTGAGTTTTCTGTGTCTGGCCGCTTGACGTTAAAGTAAAGCAAACGGGGCAAGAGGATGACGGGACAGCGGCAAGACGGCGCGACCGGGTCTACTTGACAGATCACTCGCGCGCACCAGATGCAAACCGTGGGAGAGAGCGTGAAGAGAGGTGAAGACGACCTACTTAAAGCCAGCAGGATTTAGGTTGGGGCGGTGAGAGGGGGGGTAATGCACAGGGCGAAAGGGAAGAAGACAAAGGGAGTGATGGAGTGGCAGCGGAGAGGACAACAAATGAATGATACGGAGCAATGTGACACAGTGCTGCTGATGGAGGGAGCTCATACGTGCTTAGTGGCTCGCTGTCAGTCCGCCCAATGCCACTTCATAGCCTGATAGAGTTGTCAGTGTGAAGAGGGAATTGTCTTTTACACACGAGCAGACTCGGGATGTTAATAATCAACCTTTTTAACCGTCGACCGAAGATAAGAATTTTGATCGCTCTGTTACGCGGTTAAAAGAAATGTAAAGAGCCGAGCAAAATTCAGAGAGAGCGCCTTGCCGGGAGAATAGCCGGTCCACCATAAAGGTCAGCCAACCTTTAGTGTCCCTGAACCAGAGTTGGTGCTAACTTTGAGGCCAACCCCCCCCTCCTTTTTATTTTAATCAACAGGTGGCAAGCAAGACACAGGAACTTGGCTTTGGACTCGAGGAGTAGTAGCTTTTATTCCCCTCCAAATAAACTGGGCACACACTGCACTGCTACGTTCATAGCTATAACGTTACCTCTCGCTCTCTCTTGCTCTCTCCCAAACGCCCGCTAACGCTACGCCGGGATTGCAATACGCTGGCGGGAAACCCAGACGGAGCTCGCCAGGCTGACGCATGGCTGACAACCTCGCTGCTAAACTAGCGCTTAATTTACGCGGTGGAGACCTGACGACGCACGCGACATCGGGGGTTTCTTATTCTCCAGTGGGGGTGAACTGGTGGACGGATGACGGATTTAACCTGCTCGTCGCATCGGTTATCATTGCAGCCGGGCCGCTCGTTTTAAGCACTTCGACCACAGCAACCGGCGTGCGAGGAGATAATCGTGTCAGTTATGATCCGGCATCTTGACGTAGACGGTTTCTCTGTTAATTCGTCGATGTCCTTTTTCTTCTCGCTCATTTCCGTCTCTTTCAAAGGCACTAAAACTCAGACAGAAAACCAGACTCCCCCCCAGCCAGCACGGTGCACAAGGCTTACAGCTGCAACAGAAGAGTAGAGAAATCATTGAGCGATTTCTTTGAATTTCTCCCTTTTTTTTCTTTTTTCTTTTTTTTCCAATAATGTCAGGAGCAACTAAATGTCAAGCCTGGCTGTTGAGCTCTTTTACTGTTTTTTTTTGAGAAAAAGGTGTGGGGTTTAGCCGCTTTCTGAGAGCCTGCTGTGTGCACACAGCACCTGATTGAAATATGGTGGTTGAATCCACATACACCCCCACATACGGGGGGGTGTGACGGTAGCTTTAAGCCTTCAAAGTCCTGACTGGAAGGGACTCGTGACGGGATGAATGGTTAATGCCTCTGGTGGGCAGTGGGAATGCATCGTAAAGCGCTGTGTAGCCTCAGGCTGCTCTTCAGGTGCTGTCCTCATTCCACCTCCACGACACACTCGCTCACACGGCTCACTTTACCCACGGATGGCTGCAGGTGACAACACTGTGACACACACACACACACACACACAGTCACCTCGGGCTGATCAAGAGCGTCCTCGCAGGGGAGCACAAGTCCCACAGCACAGTGGTATTCCTATTTGTCATTTTCCCCATTTAACATCCCCACAAATAAGCGAATGGGTTTGTTCCTGTTCACTGAGGGTCGATTTCTAAAAGAGTCCGTTAAAGATCGTTGTCGATCTGAAGATGGTGCCTTGGCGGACTATAGTTGGTCTGTATGGATCCCTCCCTGTGTTAACCGCTGATTAATTACACCGCAAAGTGTGTAATAAAGTTTTACTGCCGATCGTTATCGGGCGATTTTCAGTAAAAATATGACACGTGGAGATTGACATTAATGCTTTCTTGGAAGCGTTGGACGTTGGCAGCATTGGAGTGCAGTACGGAGGTTGCAGAGAGTTGCATAGTTTTGTGATCCTTTTCCCCTATTGACGAGTTCACAGTCAAGTGTACAACTATTAGTCCTCAAACAATTAATTAATTGGTAGATTAGCAGGAGAAAAAAAAGTCAATAACAAGTAAATTATCATGGAAATATGTTATTTCCCCCAGTAAATTGAATATCTTTTGGACTCATGGTTTGACACAATAACTAAATTGATAATGCCGAGCCCATTCGGACATTTTTAAATAGCTTTTGTGTGACCAACAGTCCAAAACCTCAATATTATAGCAGACTAAGAAAACCAGCTAATATTCACATTTGTGAAACCAGAAGCGGAGATTTAATTTTTTTTGACTTGAACGAAGAATCAATTATCAGAATCGCTGCTTTGCCAAACGACTAACAGTTTCAGCTCTACTTACTGCATTAATAGTGAACTTCATGTAAAGCGATGCACGGATAACCATCCATACTGATGACTCTGCCCTCAGTCGTCCAACGCGTGCACACGCCGCTTCTCGTACGCCGCTTCAGGAAGAAGTGTTTGTCAGGCGGCGGCCATGCCGCGCTCTCTTCCCTTTTCGTACCTCAAGTCTCTCTGGAAAGACAGAACAATAGAAGCATGCAGCAATACAGACCCCGCCGACGGGTTGACAAATTAGAAGCAGCGCAGGCGGGCCGCTGTGTGCTCTGCTCCATCGCCCTCACTACTGGTGAGGGGGAGAGCGTCACGTGTCTCCACATAATGATGAAGGCGTACGGCAAGTGTTGACACAGACGAGCACACGGATCATCTGTTACATGGTTGGCGGCGCGTCACGGGGACCAAACCAGATCTGTGAGACGTGCGCCAGGCTGTGTGTGTGTGTGTGTGTGTGTGTGTGTGTGTGTGTGTGTGTGACGACGCTGACGACCAGGTCATCAACGAATGGAAGATTCATGTTTGTGCACAGCTCTGCATTGAGGACAAGGAGCCCACATTCGTACTGCGTAGATGCCGCTATTCTGAATGAGAGAGTGGGTGGCGTTTAAATAGTCTGAGCTCTTCGGTGGGCTATTCATGGTCGAAGAATACTGTTGTGTGTCTCTCTCTCTCTCTCTCTCTCTCTCTCTCTCTCTCTCTCTCTCTCTCTCTCTCTCTCTCTCTCTCTCTCTCCCCCTCTTCGCTCAGCTGTCTGCCACTGCATTCACTCGGCCTGGCAGGAAATAATTGCTTGTCCTCAACACAGCCCTTCAAATAAAAGAGCTGTGTTAATGAGGGCTTTCCTGCGCCTCTCTCTCTCTCTCTCTCTCTGTGTGTGTCTGTCTATATATCACACTCGCCATCGCTCGCTCACTCTCTTCATTACTTTCCGTGTGAAGTGCGCTCCGGCTCATTGTTTTTCGGTTTCTCTCGAAAGAGTTCCCCCCCCTGTGCGACAACAGCAGCCGCGGTCTTTTTCGTCCCTCGGCCGGCGGTGTCTGCTGCTGCTCCCGGCACAACAAGAGCCCCAGCTGAGCAGAGGTGTGTCCGTCTCTGGGACGGTTCTGGCCGAAAGGAGCCGTCTAACTGCGGGTGTCAGTCTGACTGAATTAGGAGCTTTTACGCGTGATGATAGTTATTTCTGGGCGTCCCGCGGAGGGAGTCCCACACTCCTCCCTCCCCCCAGACGGTGGAATTTTAGGGCCAAGCATGGGAGGAGCTGTCAATCATGGCCTATTGTTGTGCGAAGGGGAGGTAATAAGCTGTAAGCCCTCACAGTGGGAAATGATTCGACAGCAGGCTTTGCACACTTGACACTCTCACTCACACACTCGCGCTGAATCCCCAGGAATATATTGGCAGCAGTGGGAGGTTGGAGCAATCTCTGCAATTGGGCCCTGGAGTTCACTCCTGGTCCTGCTCCCGGGATCGTTTCCAGGCCCTCTTGTGAAACATGAATGTTTCGCGTTTTGATTTGGATGATTGCGAAATAATAGTCGGAGAGTCATTTTCTGCAATGTCGTCGTAGAATCGGGACATTCTGCGCTCCACAATGTGGACAGATTATAATTAAATGTGAGGCTTAATTCATTTTGAATATGAAGTTGTTGTTTTTTTAAGCAGACGGGGACTTCCCCCCCCCCCCCCCCCAGCTTGTTCAGGGCCACACACACACGCACACACACATATATATTTATATATATAATGTGTTGTGCAGAATCTGCAGCCATGTTAATGAGCCGCAGAGCGTGGCTGTGCAAAGCCGCGATGTGTGGTCAGTAAATAAATAATGGGGCGAAGAGAGCAGTGGCTCTATCGTGCCAGCAGCAACTCATGGCTGACTTACAGCTGGCACTGAATCACTGCTCGACTACCGGGGCTGTGTTGCTGCTTCTGCCGCCGCCGCTGCTGTTTGCTGACGCAGATCTCGGACTCTGACCAGGGCTTCATCTCCACAACAGGCAAAAGAGTGGAACTCTCAATCACGCCTCTCTCACGGCCAGATAAAATGATTTCTCGTCCAGTTGGATGCTGTGTGAGTTCCCATTCTGTTTACTAGCGGATGAAGGTTAGAGAGGAACCCGCTCTCAAAAAAATAATTATTTCAGAAGGTGTCTATGAGCACATTGTTATTGTTGTAGCCCTGCATTTTTCCTCTCCCCAAACCTGAATTATCTGTCACACTTTCCAACCACATGTTGACCTCAGATCACTAATCCAGAGGTACTCGATCATGGACACATGGTTCCCATGGGCACAGGGGTATTATGTCATTGACATAGTAACAGATATGACAGACACAGGGACGAAGAAATGCAGAAAGGCTCAGAAGTGTACTGGGATTTAGAATTGAAAATTGGTGTCAGCAACACAGGCGAGGAGGTCCACTGCCGTAAACGCCTAATTATCACTGTGATAACCACATCGGTTATCAACTTAATCACCGAAGCATTCAAAAGAATTGTTAGTCGTAGTATTTATTTACTTATTTATACTATGACTTGGAGTGTCGGTACTCAACATGTCACGGTTTTCCCTGGATTCTCCCGAGACAGAGAAAGTGCTAGAATATAGTCGGCACTGTACCAAAGGTGCTGTGATGGTCTTAAATGTTCAAATGGCCTGTTATAGTCTGTCATCGCTCTTTTTCTTCCTCTGTCCCAAAGCCTTTCATTAAAGAACACCCGTATCGGGTTTTTTTCTCCAAGTTATAGCATTATTTTAGACATCAGTGACAAACCAACAACTGTTTATTACAAGGGCTGGATATTGTTTAAAATGACCTGTATCGAAAAATGAGTGGGGAAACATACAGCCGCATGTGTTTAACACTCTGGAGTCTGGGGGTCATTTTCTCGATTTTTCTCGATTTTACATACTTTTTAAATTCCCCTTTTTTAAATCACTAGCATATGACACATACTCATGTGTTGTATATCAAAAATTACAGAACAATCTCAGCTATCTATATAATGAGGCACCATTGTCCCAAAGGCACAAGTGTAAAGAGAAAATATGACTCTAAAGCTGAAAAATTAAATCTCGAATTTTGGAATTCTTTCATATTCCTTCTGAAACCATAACTTTACTCAGGTGGGATATCGGTTTTGGTGATGGAAATTAGTTTACCAAAGGTCTTAGGTTCACAAAAGCTGTGGAATATATGAATAAAATGGTAGACACATGTAATTTAATGTCTAAAACCAAATGTATTATTATATGGTGGGGATGATGAGCTGTGGCTGGCTTTGCGGCCTGCTAGGTGATGTGTTGGCAGGCAGACGGACAGGGAGGCTGCTGCAGCGATGCTGCATGTTGCCCTCTGGACCCTCACAGCTCTGAATCCACTCTGTAAAATACATTAATACAGTCAGTATGAGTTCAATGTAAGAAAGTTAACGTGATAGAGACAACAGTTGATTACCACCGTTCATAGCTGGAGTCAGCTATCTCCGTTAGCTCTCGTTAGCTCGCGCCGTGTTAGCAGCACCTAACGTGACATAAACACTACAGTAGTAACGATTAACGGAGATCCAGCGCTACTAGGCTTACTTCACTGTAAGAAAGTTAACGGTGATAGAGACAAGTTGATTATGCAGCGTTCAGTATAGACACGGAAGATAACAGCCAACACGGCTCTATTTAGTGACGTGCTAACGCTACGAAGCTATCGTCAACAAACACGTTATTTACTGTCTTACAAACACATAATGGAGGTCCAGCACTACTGGTCGTACTATGTTCACTGTAACAGACAACAATTGATTACTCACCGTTCAGTCTCACAGAAACGCTGTGGCCAGCTATCTGGCCCGTTAGCTCCGGCTAGCTCCTTGTTAGTGAATTCTTCAGGCTCTGAAGCTGCGCCGTCAGTCCCCTCCAATATAGCTCTGCTCAGGACTCTTTGCTTGGCACCTTCTTACTCACAGTGAAGCTTTGCACGCCTCATACATGTCCATGTTTAGATGCTCAGACGCGGAAGTGGAAACCATATCCGCCAGATTTGGAACCATATCTCTGTGACGTATTATTGTGATGATAGAATTTTATTAAAAATGTAAACACCTGGTTTAACGCTTCGACGCGGGCCCCGCCCCCAAAGGGTTAACAGATGAAAGGCTCATTTCTGCATTCCAAAAATGATCTGCAGTATCGTGAAGGAAAGCACAAATCCCGGCAATTAATTGTTAAACAGAACGCGTCACTCCGCCCGTTGCCTCCACACCTGAGTGTCGAGCATCACACGGTATCAAAGGCGTTGCGCAATGGTTTTGAAGTAAAGAAGTGACACGTTTTTTTTTTTTTTTTGGTCCACATTTTCACCCAAGTTGGCGGCCAGTGATACAAAGGCCTTTGAGTTCGGTAGGTGGGGGAAACCGTAGAGGTACTTACTCCTGATTGAAGTGGAATTGGGATCTATTTGATGGGAACAGGACAATGTTGGCAATTCTGAAGCCGAAAAGGGAGAGAAAGGGAACTTCACTCCCGTGTCACGCTTTAATTCCCACAGGGTGCCTCACACAATGCCAGCAGGTAGAAAGAGAACCAAGGCACCTAATGGATACTGGATCAACGGCCCGGGGCTCCTCAGCACTCGCCACAGCTGGCGTGTATTGATGGAGGGCGGCGCGAACTTAACGGCATGATGCTCTATTATGCCCCGATTGATCGTCTGCACCCTCCTCAAGGAAATGCCCTCTCCGTCTGCAATAGGCCGCAGCAGGGGGAGACTTAATGAGCTTGGTGGAGCAGTAGAGAGGAAAAAGTTGCAAAAAATAATTGGATTGTCCGATTTCTTTTTCTTTCAAAGTGCTTGACTAAAAAGACATGTACTACATAGAGTGTAGTGTCAGTGGTGAAAGACGTGCAAGTGCAGAAATACGAGAAACTGGACTGGCACTATATGACGTTGCCATATTGAACCACTGAGGCGAACCACTTAAGCAAGCTGTCTGAAAACCCCTCTCCACAGCGAGCCGCCCAAATCGGCGCCTGACACACTATTGAGCTTCTTCTCTTTTTTTTTTTTTTTTTTTTTGCCACATGCATTTGCTGTTAGACCATTCCCAAAAGCAAAGCCAAAGACATTTTGTTTTCTCGGCGAGAGCTTCGTTATTTATTTATTTACTTTCTCAGCAGTGGCTCTTGTTTATCTGGTCTGACGCTGACACGAGTTTCTACAGATTCCCGACTATACCACAGGTCTTCCAAACGCGGTCCCGGGGATCAAGGGACCTCCTCCTCTCCTCTGCAGCGACATAAACAAAAACCCCTGCCAGGACTAGACTTTGGACGGGCCGAGGACACACACACACAGCTAGCTAGCGCGGCGTGTCGTGTTGCCGCTGAGAGGTCTCCTGAGCGGCCCGTCGAGCCGTGCCAGGCTGTTTTGTTTGCACGCTAAGCTTTTCAACTGCGCTTGTGTGCGCTTGTGGTTTACTCCTCACCATGCATGCCCAGTCCTGGCCTGTGATTATCCACGCTGCTGGCTGCAGTTTGGTCTCAGCTGAGTCAAAGCCCCCCCCCCTCTCCTCGTCCTCCTCCTCCCGAGGTCCTCTGCTTCCTCCCAGATGCTGCCAGCTGGTGTCCATTATGCTGCAGGTGTGCGTGTTGGCTCAGGCGATCTGACTCGGGCTTAGCGGTTTTCCCCTCTCAATTTCAGGCCCTGCTCATCTGCAGAGCTGATGGAGCGAGAGGCTGCATCCTGCTGCACATGCATGTTTCTAACATTTCTGCAAATGATGTTGTTGGAAAAGGAATGGTTTTCCAGGTTTGTTTTTTTTCCAAACGAGAAGCGATAGTTCAGGAATGTTTGAATATAAGACAAAAAGAGGTGTCGGCTGCGCTCTGGTCGCTGGCGAGCTCAGCGAGCGGAGCAGCTCCACCATGTCGAACTGAATCTGAGTCTGTGACAAATGGGGCCAAACCCCGCAGTAATCAGATTAGAGGAACTAAGTGACGCGCTGCAAATGTCCCACCTTGTGATCCTGCGCGTTCATTTTATTACAGCTCGCGAGCTAACGAGATTAGCCCTCAAAACCGAGCCGCTTCGCCAGGAAGCGGCTGCGCAAACCGACCTCTGCGGCAGCCCGTGTCCCTCGCCGGCCCGCAGGTTCAGTCCCCCCCCCCCCCTCTCTCTCTTTGTCAGCCGTAGTGTGACTGCGTTGGTGCGTAGCCAGCGAGTCTGCTCGCAGCTCCGCTACGAGGCTAATCCATCTCTGTTCCTCGGCTCCCCTCCGCAGGAAACCCAGGATCAACTCCCAGCTGGTCGCCCAGCAGGTGGCTCAACAGTACCCGATGCCTCCGCCGCCCAAGAAGGAGCGGCGGGAGCGGAGCGAGCGCACGGACAGGGAGCGCCCGGACGGCGAGGGCGAGCGCGCCAACGGGGAGGGACGCCCGGAGGCCGAACGTCCAGAGTTGGTGAGGCCGGAGGAAGACCCCCCCGAGAAGGAGAAGGAAAAAGAGAAAGAGAAGGAAAAGGAGAAGGAAAAGGAAAAGAGCGACATCGAACAACAGCCGATCACGGACAAACCGAACAAAGAGAAGGACGTCGTCCCAGCCGTCACGAAGAAGCCCAGCAGCAAAAAGACCAGGTCAGTGCCCACGCCGAGTCTTCACTCGTGTCTCTGCATGTCCTGTTTGCTGGTATTCTCCTCACCTTTTTGTCTCATCTGTCCTCAGACCCAAATCAGACAACCACCAGAGCCCGCCCAGTGACAAACACAGCATACAGTCTGGCAAATCAGCAACAAAGACCAACAAGATCAACAAGATCTCTCACATTTCCAGGTGCGTAGCAGCCTCTCGTCCTCTTTGTCAGAACACACGGTTTCACATCGACGGCTACGCAGCACTTCATGCAGCACTCGGCTGGTGGGAAAACCTCAAATGATTCACAAATGATCTTTTACACTAAACGCCCACGCTCACTTTATACACACCCGTTCCGACGGTTCATGTGTCACCCGGCGAATTGAGCAGTTTAGTGTAGCCGCCCCCTCGTTGTCTGCCTGGTTGTTAACGTGTGTGTGTGTGTGTGTCTGTGCCTCCAGGCCCAAGCTGAAGAACATCGACCGGAGCACCGCCCAGCAGTTGGCGATCACCGTAGGGAACGTGACGGTGATCATAACAGACTTTAAGGAGAAGACCCGCTCCTCCTCCACGTCCTCGTCCACCATCACGTCCAGCGCGGGCTCCGAACAACAGCACCAGAGCTCCGGCTCCGAGAGCATGGACAAGGGCTCATCGCGGGCCTCCACGCCCAAAGGGGACCTCTCTGTGGGGCACGACGAGTCCTTCTGAGGTCCCGTACCCTTTCTCCCCCCCCCATCCCCGCCTTCTACCCGCTCCACCTCCTCCTCCTCCTCCTCCTCCTCCCCCCACATACACACACACACGTTTATGGACACTATGGATCCCATATGGGGAGAGATATCACCTTTCCCATCGGTGCCCTGCCTCCATTCCATGAACCCCCCACCCCCGGATGCGGAGAGGAGTCGGATGTCTGAGAGGAACAGTGCAGTGCAGCCGGGGGAAACTCCCCTCGTGGTTACACCCCGAGGAGCTGCAAGGAATAACCCCCCCAAAGCCCAAACCCCAAAATCCAAAGCCCAAAACCCTCCCCTGCGGTAGCATCCAGACACTTGTATGTATTGTTTTATATTTCTATGTGGATGTGAGGCCAAATCGACCTTTTTTTTTGTTTGTTTTTGTTTTTGTAAAGAAGAATTCTTCGCTGGGCACAATAACCACCATCATTTCAATAACTTTAAACTATTATTACCCTTATTTATTACCTGTTGCACCTGTATACTTTGATATTCTCCTCTTTTTTTTTTTTTATGTTGAAGCTTTGCTGTGTAGCCCCGCCGATCGATCATTCCTTCAGTGTTTTTATGACAGTACGAAGATGACAGGACAAGACTCGAGACACACACACACACACACACACACACTGGTGCTAGATACACTGTGAAGCGGTTTTTCAGATCTGGGATTGCCCATTCACTCAAATGTGACAGAGTGCTGATGAATCAAATTCTCATTCACTTTTCTCAACAACACTGTCTCACTCTGAACACTGTCGGGACCTCCATCAGGTCCGTCTTGGTCTGTACGGGTCAAGGTTCAGACTCCTGACTTTTTCAACTAGATCGTCTATGATTTAGTATGCTATAGCAGATCTCTTATACAGTATCTTATGTCCTTAACTGTACAGTGTAGGCCGTTGTGTAAAACACTAAAAGCTGTTGATATTTTCTGCATTCCGTACTTGGATATTGAGTTCTTTCCTTTTCTTTCTTTCTTCTGGCTAAAGGCAGAGCTGTCCTCTCAGCTCCGCAGCCAGAGTTTGTGTCTGTGGTGACTGGAGGGCGGTGCCACGCAGTTCCACTTGGTGAAACCAGAGCGAACTGTAAAATAGACCCGTTGTGTCAAGCTGTTGTGAATCGATTCCATCCTTTCTTTCGCTGCGGTCCTGAAGACCGCTTTGAATCTTCATCCTCTCAAACCCGATATCCCAGAAAAAAGGAGTGCAAAGACGAAAAACTAAATTTGCAAAGATTGACAATTCAGTTGATTTTTATTTTTTTTATTAATTTAAGACTCCTGGAAAAAAAAGAACATTGCAGTAGTTAATAGAACACAATTGCTCTTTCAATTTTTTTTAAACAGCAAGGCTTATTTAAGGGTTTTAATTCACTTCCACCTTAGCTGATTACTAGACCAACATAATTTCCTTTAACTGTATGAAATTGTATAAAGAATAAATGTGTATATGATATCTTAGTTTTATTTATTGAAGGACCAAAGGAATTTCATAATGACATGATACATAGACAGATAAATAACAATTTGAATTGCAATTATCTAATGTGTGAGATGAATAACAGTTTAAATAAAGACTAATATAATCCATGTAAATGGTGTTCTTATTGTCCACTTGTCTCTGTGCACGCCTAAATCGGGGAGGGGGGGGGCAGGGAAGTGTCGGCGGTGCGAGTCCGGAAGACACGAGCGGCTCCACGCCCAGTGGGTGGATCTTGTCTCGCTGTGCGGGCGACGTGAAGCGGACTGGGTGTGTGGGGGAGGGGGCGAGCGGAGAAGAGGTCTGGGTCTGCTGGGTCGAAGCCTTCGGCCTCAGTAAGCCCCGTCTCCGCTCTGCTGGCCTCCCACAGTGCGTGTAGCTCCCCTAACAACAGAGGCCCTCGAGTCGCTCCCTGAGGAACTAAATCCAGGGTTAGTGGAGGTTAACAAGTCCCCCCACACACAAAAACCCACCTCAATATATCCTACCAGGATCTGAGGGGCGAGACTTGATGTCCACCAAAAGCGTTGCAGTTTCACGCGTAGGGGTGATAATCATATGTGGGTCGTAAGCAATGTTTGAAGTCCAAGAGATAATGTGTTCATGAGTTATTGTTTTTTGTTGTTTTTTTCTTCCTGCTCTTCTAAAGCTATGGTTAATATGTAATTATGTACTTTATTGCATACGTTATGAATCAGTGTTCAAAGTGAGGAAAAGCAATGTGAATAGAACAAAAAAAAAAAAAGTGGGAACGTCGGGATGTTTTGTCCAATTTTTACTGATTTTAAAAAAACAAACTAACGACCCCAGCTTTGTAATGCAATCTGTTAGAACTGGGCCTAAGAAGCCATCTTTTCACCTGCCTTATCTGCAACCACGTTCACTTGACTGAGTACTCCAACAGAACGGATTCATTGTTAAATTATTGACAAATGGCCATTTGCTGAGTATATGAATTATTGCTTGTATATAGAATTTAAAAACACTATGAATGATGGCATCGGAGCTGAAGTCTTTTGTTTCCTGTTTTCTTTTCCGCGCAAGCAGTTCTGTTCTTGTGTGCGACCAGTAACCTTAATTTACTGTGTAAAGATGGTTACATTTTTTTAGCTTTGTTTGTCAGAGACCCAAATATAGAAGAAGGCTTGTTTACTGACTGTATAACCTTAACCGTGACTTCCCAATTAACTGTATTATACAAACTCATTTCTTGCTATAACAATGTCTTGTACAATGCTTTTAAAGTTATTGCTCGGTTTGAAAAAGACAAGAAAAGGACAAAAAAAAAAAGAAAAAGTTTTAGGGACAGTACAATAATCCATTCTTTGTTTAATGCATTTTGTTTTGTTTTGTTCAACTTATAGCTGATGTGTCATTGTTTCCCCTTGTGAAATGGTCACATCATGTTTCCGGTGTGGAAATGTACGCTGCATTTTCAGCAGATCACGGCTCCTTGTCTAGCTTCTAATGTTAAAATAATACATGTTTCTGGCATGTGCACGACTTTGCGCTTATAGGCTAACCTGATCATTTCTTTTCTCTCCTCCGCTTCAAATAGAAACGTCTATTTATGAATTTTGCTTGTAGTTTTTCACAAATAAAATTGTTAAAGTTATCTTATTTCCTGGCTGCTTTGTGTCTTTTTTTCTTTTCTTTTTTTAAATGTATGCATCTCCACCACGTGCATTTTCGGCTCTTCGGTGGCTTTTGTACGCCGTCGGATAACAGGAAGTGTGTTATGGATCTGAGGCGGCAGACTATGGATTGAGATGTCCCGGGGAGTGTGTTCATAGTGGAGGACGGCCTCCGCAGTGACACATGACACATGACATGAGGGAGCCCCTCGTATTGACGACAGCTTTCCGTCACGTCTCCCTCCAGAGGCCGGTGAGCAGCCCGCTAACGCGCCGACCAATGGCTGCTTTCCTCTCGTCAAAAAAATGGAACAAAAAAGTGGACGCACACATTTGTCTTTAAAACGCAGTTTCACGTCGGAGATGAGTGATCCATTTCTCTCGGGTTGTAATTACTTTCAGAGATGAATTTGTTTTCCAGCACTCCTTTGTTGCCTTTTGAAAACCTTTTTAATGTCACTCCTTCACTCCTTCTCTCCTTCACTTCTCTCCTTCACTCCCTGTTCTCTCCCGTTTTCTTACTTTCCGATGACACCGATCCATCGTCGCTCTGCTCCATCCTCCGTCCATTCCTTCATCCCTGACCCATGACCTTCTCATCCCTTCATCCCTTACTATTCATCCCTTCATCCCCTCTTTCCTTAACCCTTAATCTCCTCATCCCTTCATCCCTTACTCTTCATCCCCTCCTCCCTTCATCACCATTAATCCCTTCATCCCTCACTCTTCTTCCCTTCACCCTTCACCTGCCACGACTCATCCCTTCATACCTCTACCCTCTTCCTTTCATCTGTCCCTATTCATCCCCTCATCTCTCTTCTCTTCGTCCTTCAGTCTTCATTCTTTCATCCTTCACCCTCTTCCCTTCACCCCTCATTCCTTCATCACTCTTCATCCCTCACACGTCATCCCTTCTTCCCTTCATCCCTCACCCTTCTTCCCCTCATCCCTTCATCCCTCACCCTTCATCCCTTCTTCCCTTCACCCCTCACCCTTCTTTCCCTCATCCCTTCTTTCCCTCATCCCCTCACCCCTTACCCTTCAACCACACTTTTCGCTCCCCATCCCTCCTGACCCTTATTCCATCGTTACTGCGCCATCTTTGCTCTCCGCCACCTTCACTTTGTAATGAACTCTTCTACATGTTAGTGCCGTGGCCTTTTGTCATGAGGTGACGTTGGCATTCGGGGAAAAGAAAAGAAACGATGAGTCACATTTACATGAATCTCTTTGTCATTCTGGATATCAATAACACGAGTAACAGTAGTCTGAACTTTCTGCTCCTTATCTCGTCTGATTCTTTCTCACCGGTTTCCGCGTAAAACCGTTCCCCCCCCCTTATTAAAATAGAGTTATGACCAGATCACAGGATGCTCATTATGCACCGTGAGCTCCCACTATGGGGAATATAGCACATTCAATAATTATGGAATCGTTACCATTGAACAAGCAGAGAAGAATGTACTGTTTATGCACTTTTTTAAGGGCAGTCGTCCTCTTTATACATTGCAAGCTAAAGATCATATTTAATCTTTGAGTACATTTTTTAATGAGCTACTTATTGCTTTTACTCAACTTTTACAGGCATAACAGTAAAATATCCTCAAAGCAGCACTTCCTCAGCCCAGGCAGGATGTTTCTGGATTCTCTCCAGCTCTGGGCCGCATGTCCCCAGGTATCCTTGATGCTTAACCTGTACCGGCTCCAGGGCCGCTGGGGAGGGAGCGCAGAGAATCTCCCCCTTCAGGGATAAATGAAGTATATCGTAAAAAAGAAAATTGCTTTCAGGTCACTACCCAAGTATAGCAAGGGCAAAAATGGAACGAGTTAGCATTTGCTTTTGATGGTGTCATTATGGTGTTTGTTCATCAGGTTTCTTAAAGTCCGTCTGTATCCAAACAGAGCAGGATATCAGTTATTAGTAATGTATCCTATGGAATGCTGTGATGATTATGAGGAGGCAGAAACTTAATCTCGGTGACTCTCGTTCATCAAACAGCAGAACCGAACCCCGCTTCCTTTCTGTCGCCGCCCTCGGTTAAAAGAGAGAGGCAGACAAAAGCCTCTCTGGGTTCCATCCCGTTTCAGGTCGAGGTCCCACCACATGGCCGTGCTCCGTTGGAGTCGAGCCCTCCTCTGGCCGGCCAAACCGCCACACTGTGGCCAGATCCACATGTGGAGGGGAGGGCTGAACATCTGCGGATAAGAAAACCACCACTTCTGTGTGGAGGGGAAATCAAGAGGCTCGACGCGGAGCGCCGGCAAATGTGTGAAGCAGGAGGTGAAGCGAGCCGCGTTTCCTTTCAAACCACAGATCCTGTGAAGTTTAAGGTCGCGGCTGAGTGCTTGTGAAGATAGGCGGGTTTAAATAGCTGTGTGAATGAATGTGCTACTCTTTTTATTTCTCCTTTTTTTTTATTTATAAAGTGTAATAAAAAAAAAAAGAAAGTCAATTATAATCAAGATATGAGTGATATTCCATGGCCACATATTCTCCCTGTGTAGTGTACTCATGAGTACCACATTCATGCCTTTCTTTGGCGCGTAGGAAACACAAACTTGGAAGAGTTGACAGGCCTGTTCTGTGTAGTCAGTTGGGGTGGAGCTCAGACTGGTTTTTCCATATCGTTCCCACCTTGGTCCGCTTCCTCGTTAGGAGCTTCTGTCCCAGCTTTTGTGAGCTAAAACATTGTTGCATGTGATGTTGTGTCCACTGAGTCCCTGAGTCATGTCCAGGACAACAACTCTCATTCCTTGATTTTCCTTGATTTCCCCCCCTTGAGGGGCTCCTCCATCAGGCTAACCGGTGTAGACGTGTACGTTTCAAGCAAACGAGGAAGTGACATCACAGGCAGCCCAGATCTTTATTCTAGAAGACCATTCAATTTCACAACATTTTGGATTTTTCCATATTTCTTCACTTGGCTGCTGACGGGCTGGTTCTGTGGCTCGTCTTCATTTTGGAACTAGCTGAGGTCAGAGCATAGAACCCTGAGGTCAGAACATAGAACCCTGAGGTCAGATAATAGAACCCTGAGGTCAGATCATAGAACCCTGAGGTCAGATCATAGAACCCTGAGGTCAGATAATAGAACCCTGAGGTCAGATCATAGAACCCTGAGGTCAGATAATAGAACCCTGAGGTCAGAACATAGAACCCTGAGGTCAGATCATAGAACCCTGAGGTCAGATAATAGAACCCTGAGGTCAGATCATAGAACCCTGAGGTCAGATAATAGAACCCTGAGGTCAGAACATAGAACCCTGAGGTCAGATCATAGAACCCTGAGGTCAGATCATAGAACCATGAGGTCAGAACATAGAACCCTGAGGTCAGAACATAGAACCCTGAGGTCAGATCATAGAACCATGAGGTCAGATCATAGAACCCTGAGGTCAGATCATAGAACCCTGAGGTCAGAACATAGAACCCTGAGGTCAGAGCATAGAACCCTGAGGTCAGATCATAGAACCATGAGGTCAGATCATAGAACCCTGAGGTCAGAGCATAGAACCCTGAGGTCAGAGCTAGAATCCTGCGGTCAGAGCATAGAACTCTGAGGTAAGAACATAGATCCCTGCGGTCAGAGCATGGATCCCTGAGATCAGAGCATGGATCCCTGAGGTCAGAACATAGATCCCTGAGATCAGAGCATAGATCCCTGAGATCAGAGCATAGAACCAGTGGAGTCCTGGGATGACCCAGGCCTCCAGGCTCGGCTTCCCCGGTTGTTGCCACCAGCTTCCAAAACCTACCAGACTGCGTGGACGGCTGGGTCATATTTTTTCCAAAGTTGAAGAGCCATCTTACACTTCTGCGGTCCACCTCCTCCTTGGAGAAGTCTTCCTGCTGTTGTTGGAATTGATTTCTTTTGGTTTGTGTTCGGCAGGCAGCACCGGCTCCCCCGGTTCTCCTCCCCTCACGAGCTGGAGCAACAGACTGTTCCAACAACACGTGTGAGGAACAGAAACTGTGTTGCTGGAGCTTATAATACTGTCAAGGGCTGCATCAAATTAGATTTGGGCACCTGCTACACCTGGCAGTTACTAAATGTGAATATGTATCTATTTCTACGTAGGAATAAGTGTGGTGTAACCAATTTTAATAAAGAAATGTGTGGACGTGCACATTATAACTTTGGAGTTTGACCTTAAGAACTGCTTGTGCAGCTGGCTAGAGGCGGTGGGGGGAGGGATCAGCAACCTTTGTTTTCATGCGGGCCATTTTTACATTTTACACATCAAGATTTAAATCTCCAACAGATCTGTAAATTGATTCATCCCTATGGCAACATTTAAAAAAAGAAAAAGACACAAGACAATCTTATGAAAACCTCCACATCTGAGTGGAAATCATTAATCCTACCAACCTTCCTCCAATCTTGTTCATCAGCAATAAATGTAACAAATGATGTGATGAAGGCAACGAGTACTAGCCAATCAGAGACGGAGTGGGCGGGTCTTTTGCAGGTAGGGGGGAAATAATCTATCCGTAAACAACAAGCAAGTGCCAATGGCTGTGAAAGAGCTCATTCGGCTTTTGGATGAAAGGTGCCTTCAAAACATCTCTCTTGCTCGCTTATCGCTAGAATGCCATTGTTACGCTACAAATGGTGGCCAGCGTGGCTCAGGCTGCATACCCCTGCTCTGCAAGGCAGAACATCTCCTGCTACTTATTTCTCATTATTTTGGGGAGTGACTGATAAAGCTTTGTACAGTAAATCGTGCTCACATCCTGTGTGCGTCCACCTTGGAAATCAGACCTTTATTTTGTGATCCAATAAGCCCGGGTGTCACAAAGATGAATTCCTCTTCCATTTTGATCAATATGATGGAGCCGGCCTCCAGCAAGTATCATAATAGCGAGGCTGCCTCCAAGTTGTGTGTTCATATTAAATTGTTCTGAACACCTTACACTTTCCCAGGAAACAGTTCTTATAAAAAGCATATGCTGTGAAACATAAACCCCAAGCAGTCCTTATTTAACCTTCTCAGCCGTAAACAACGGAGGGAACCACTTATTCGACGCCTATCAATCAATATGACATCGACCTCCACTCCGAGGGAATGAATTTGTCTTTGCCAACAGTGCTGTGTAATTGCGACTGGGCGATGATGATAGCTCGTTTCCGCGTCGTGTATTTATGGCCAGACATCAGACTGAAAGAGCTCTGCGGCGCATTCCTATTGACGTGATTATGACAAAGCCGATGAAGATGTCTCAATCAGACTCCGCGTCAGACCGCAGCCCACCGCGGGAGCTCAGGCGCGAGCTGTGGGAGCTCACACAAGTCCACGGGGAAGCTCCACGATTACTCAGCACATGAGTGAGCGCCGGCGCACCGGCGTGATGATCAATGTGGGGCTCTGCAGTGAAGTCAGGCTGCCCCCTCCCCCAACCTGTCTGCTGAGATCAAATCTCCCAATAAAAGCACAATGATAAAGGATTTATTGAGCAGCAGCCTCCTGCTCATAAAGTGGAACAGTAAATCTCTGTTGAAGAACTTTACCGCCGTTTTTCCCCCCCCCAGCCGGTCTGTGGGAGGACTTTTTTCCTCTTTTTTTCCCCTCGTTTGCAGCAGCTGCATATTTTCTTCCTACTCTGTGCCAAGAGCTATACAGAAAAAAGGATGCACTCATTTCAGACAATCCAGTGCATCTTGGAATATTTTACATTACATCCCATTCATTGTGAATGGGCCACACTGCGAGAGCTATTGCCCTCTTGTGATTATCTGCGACCCATCGAGATGATACAAGATAATGATAATATCGTTTAATCCACTATCTCTGTCTCTCTCTGTGTGTGTGTGTGTGTGTGTGTGTGTGTGTGTGTGTGTGTGTGTGTGTGTGTGTATCACTCATGTAAACCCCCTTTCCACAGTCACAATGTTGGGATCCGCCTTCCTTTTGTGGGAAACTGCAAGGCCCCCATTACGCAAATAGAGTGTGTGTGTGTGTGTGTGTGTGTGTGTGTGTGTGTGTGTGTGTGTGTGTGTGTGTGTGTGTGTGTGTGTGTGTGTGTGTGTGTGTGTGTTTCCCTGTCTTGTGGGGACATACATCTGATTTCACAGTCACATTGTGTCAACTCACTTTTTTTGTGGGGACAAGATTGGAATAATTGCACTTCATCATAATGTAAATAATACTTTTATGGGGGAAACCTTGGTTTAAGGTTAGGTTTAGGTTTAGGATAGGTTAGGGGTTAAGATTAGGCTGGTAGCAGTTATGGTCAGGGTAAATCAGTAAGGTAAATGAACGTAAGTCAATGTAATGTCACCAAAAGTCATGGAAACACAACTGTGTGTGTGTGTGTGTGTGTGTGTGTGTGTGTGTGTGTCCCCACAATGTTTGTGTCCCCACAACTCATGTTGTGGGGACACAAACATCTTTTTACAAAATCAAATTGTGGGGACTCGCCTTCCATTTGGGGACAAAATGTACGTCCCCATAACACATAACGTCACTAGACCCTTTCACGGACGCCGTTAGCTCCCGTTAGCCATTTCCGGACGTAGCCGACGTGACACAGTTACCGGTCTTTTTGCCGGCATTTTCGCCAGGAGTATTACTTACACTTTCCTGGCGACCGCTGACGAAAATGCCGGCAAAAAGACCGGTAACTGTGTCACGTCGGCTATGTCCGGAAATGGCTAACGGGAGCTAACGGCGTCCGTGAAAGGGTCTAGTGACGTTATGTGTGTGTTTGTGTATGTGTGTGAAGGAGGAAGTCAAATGTCCGTGCAGGCATGTTAGATGTGTGCGGGTGCGCTTCAGAGGATCATAACGACGGTGCTTAAGGATAGTGTTAACATGACTGGCGGTGCATTCAATTATTGATGAACCCCGGAGCCTTGAGAGGCTTGTAAAGCAGCTTCACTTACAGGTCAGAGACTCAGCCTCTGCTATCTGTCGCCCTCAGGGCCTGCGCGCTGCTCTCTGACACCATTTAGACATCATGCTGCCACCATGTATGCATTAAACATGACTTACGCAGGCTCTCAGTAGCTTTTGAGTGTAGCCTCTCTATCTGGAAGGCATGAACCGCCGTTGTTTTCCAGCCTCAAGAGGGAACACCGACTCCAGGAGATGAGGTCGTCCCCGTGCGATTGAATCCCGGCTCTGCGCTGCTGCCTGTGTTGTTGTGGCGAATCTCGTCTCCTCCTGAATGCTCCGTCTCCTCTCCCTTAACGGGGGGGTGCATTACTTTATCATTTAGGCTAATTACCCCTGAACAAATGGTTTCCCGCCGCCTGTCAGCCTGCAGTGTGTAATCACTCCTGACCTACTCACTGAACTCCATGTTTTTAAGTATGTGAACTGTATAATATTCTCCCTGCTTAATTATTAATAGGACCAAACTGCGTGGGATGCGCCATCCATTTAATCTGTGCTCCTAATAACAAGGCAGGGGGAGCCAGGATGAGAATGAGTGGACTCTAACAAAATAACACAATGAAAAACTCAGAATATTGTCATGAAAGTGTGGTTTTAAACGGATAATATTTGCTGGAGCACTTCTAGGGAAAGTGTCAAATGTAGACTCCTGGCAATTAGCATGTAACGATGTGGTCAGAGCCCTGGACTCTAATAGGGGGGTGGGTAGTTTGGCACATGAGAAACGGCTGATTTAAGACAGCTGATACTGTTTATTTATGACGGTTTAAAGGGACATTGCAAATGCTTATCCAGGTATTTCATGTGTATTACAAGTTGCAATGTGGGACGGCTTAATAAAGATATTGCATTCCAGTATTAAGCTTATGATTTTTCGAAAAACAAAGTCATTGTACATTTCTAAATACTTAAAATGCCCATTATAAGCTACCATGTTATTGTGTCACGGGTTTGTATACCCCTTTAGTTGCTAGAGAATGTCGAAAGCAGGAAGACGGACATTGAGCAAACCTTTAGCTAAATTTGAACTAGTGTTTGGGGGGGCGACCCGAGTGATCAGCGCCTTCCTCGTTTGGACGCAAAGTTCTGTTCCACTGACGGCGCCTTGGGACCGCTCCAACCGAGTAGCCACCGGCAATCCTTCACCCTTGCAAATCATGCGCGAGGCTGACAGCTTTGGCGCGGCTCCACGTGTGCGTTTCCATTTGGGAGCCGTCCAAACAAAACCTTCCAGCGCTCAGCCAAGCTCCTAATGAGCGATCCGGGGAGGCCGGAGGTATAGGCTAACGTGAACTCGTTCACTCGGAGGAACCGCGGGCTTCGGGGAGACATGTTTTTTTTGTATTTTAACTTCTCTTCTGGATTCCAAATATTCACAGCGGAGGAGAAGGAATCTGCTCCCAGGCCAGACTGCTCCTCTGAAATGTACTCTGTCACATCAACAAGATTACTCAGCGCTAAAAAAAAACACAGTCTGACAGCTTCGCCGTCCGGCTTCTGAAGTGTGTGACGAGATAATGGCGCGCTGAAGGAATTGCTTTCAACTTCTTTTCCTCTCAACTGCGGGGAACTTGTGCCAGTGAACACTTGCAGCTACACCAATGCTGACGCTAACAACAACCATCGGAACTCTGGAAACACATCTCAAAGTGTCACTACGATGCAAAACTCCATGCGTTCGCAGTCGCGCCGAAGACATCGACTTTGGGGAAATGTTCGGTGACCTCTTTATGGTGAACAATGCGGGAGACGGGACATTTTGTGCACCAACTGCTGAGACGGAGAAACGCTGAAGGCATTCGCAGTCTGACACAATGAGGAGGGTATTTCATTAAAAAAAACACACAACAACATCGACTCACAGATAACATAATCTGGAATTTACAGGGATTTCACCTGTCACTGCTTGTGAGGAGACTCAAAGCAGCCTGATGTTTATCCGCGTACAGGGGGGGGGGGGTTCTAGACAGCCGTTTGGGAGTCTTCTGATCTTCACATAGCCGTCGATGAACACGCGCCACAGCTGCCGCCACAGAGCTCCCAACAGCAGCAGATAATGAAGACGATGCAGAAGAAGAGGAGGAGGAGGAGGAGGAGGAGGAGGAGGGGATTGGAATCTGAGGGGAGGAAAAAATAAAGGTGCTTCTGCTGTGACATTTAATTCACAACAAGTGAATGTGGTTGTTATGCACCGGTGTGATTGAAAAGTGCCTCAGCCGCTGCCTGATTATTTTTTCCTCGGCGAGCGTAGCAGTGAAAAGCCCTGCTCTCTGCAGCGGGGAGCATAATGAGATGTGGAGAGGAGATAGAGTGCGGCATGTATGAGCCCCAGTCTTATTTCAGGCTCCAGTGGGGATGGTTGTCTGGATTCAAGAGGAGGCGTGCGTGGAGGGGGCGGTTGGAAGAACGGGGGCCGTACGGCGTGTTACAATCCTGTCGAAGAATGTCCGCACCTACGAGGGCCGTGAGCCGTGCCAACCCACGGCGCCCTGCTGCCAAACTGGCACAGCCGGGCGCTGCATATTGAGCGACTCTCCCGCAGAGCCACGCGGGGGCCCCTCGGAAGTCGGCGAGCCGGTGAATCATTCACGCTCTCGCTCCAACATGCCAACGCTTGTATGACACACTTCTTTTTATTTATCTTTGTATGCGATGTGTGCCGTTACGGAGACTTAGGGAGGTGGTGTGAGACAAATATATCTGCACAATGGGAATGCCTCAGCTCGGCTTTGTTTGCAGCAGTCGTGAATTGCAGCTTTTCTTTTTCTTTTTGCATCACCATCACCAGCTTCAGTCAGACTGATGTTTTCACAGTCTGATTGAGATGCAGGGGACTTACTGGCAGAGAAATAACCACCCAACCCAAAGAAACAATCGTCCCGCTCTCTGCACACCACCTCGCCACACCTTAGTCCCAACCAGCCAAGACAGAATGCAGTTGAGGTGGTGTCTGTTGGCTTAAAGATAGAAATTGCCTCTGCTCCTCTCATATATTTCATCAGCATTGGAACTCACCTCCATTCTTGGGAATTAATGGCGAGGATTTCTATGAATGTGAAAGCAGGCTGCTGTGCTGTTATGCACCTCGGCTGCTCCGTGCTGCCGTGGAAACAGGGAGGCAGCCGGCTACAGCAAGATAAACCCTTGACCAAAAAAAAAATCCTTAATATTCTCCTGTCATCATAGTCGTTGTAGTCCAGAGTTTGTAATGCTTTACATTGTTTTCACATTCACAGCTGCTCTCTGTAATCATTTCATAGGAGTTTATAGTCCGTCTGATAAGATTGTCACCTCATAAAAACACGTGGTTGGCTGTTTACCTAGCAACAGGTTGCTGGAAAAGTACTCAAATTACACCGTCTGTGTTTTTCTCCTGCTTTCCTCCCAATTCCACATTTTGGAAATACAAGCTTTCTTGCTGAGAGATGAAATAGATGAGAGGATCGACATCGCTCTTGTCTTTGTTCAAACTTTAAAAAAGGGTGAGAGATGTTGTCGAAAGCCGACTAAGTTGCACGTTGCACCTCATTTGTTTGCAGTTCACGGGGAACCCAAACCCCTCGCTGCCTCCGTGAGGTTGCCAGGCAACCAGGGCTGACTCCAGGAGGCCGCTGCTCCCGGACAAGAAATAGTTCCAGCGCGCAAACAACTTCTGGTGTTGAAGCATTCGCTTCGGAAAAGGGATCAAAACGAACGAGATACGGCGTGTTGATCGGTGAGCCGGGCTGACTTTTCTCCCCGTTTCAAGTCTTTATGCTAAACTAAGCTAAGCTAATCACCGCCCTGGCTCCAGCTCCACATGCAACGGATGGATATCGATCAATTTATCTAATGCTCGGCAAAAAAAGCAAATAAGGTGCTCATGAACATTCAGTGAGTCAAGATTGATAGTAAGTAAATAGTAAATGAAGAGAGTCGATGTCCTAAAATCCTAATAATCCCTTTTGCCGTTCAGTTCAGTCGCCTTGAAAAAAAATTGTTGGTTTGTCTCGGCAAATTACGGATAAGTTGAATATCAACGGACGTGTGGGGGATGGGTCAAACAAACAGGACTCACTACTTAAACAACTAGTCTTGTTGCCGAAGCCCAACCAATCGTTTCACAACATGAACCACGTGGCTTTGTGCGTTTCTGTAAGCGTGATACACGCTGATGAACAACAGGTTTATGAAGCAGGTTTTTGGTTCAGGAACTATCCCTGGAATCCAACTCTTCCCCTCGTACCTGGATGGGGCCTATTACCGTTTCCTACAGACAACAATGACATCATTCTGTCTTTAATCGAGCACTTTGGGATCCCTGAATCCAGGTTAGGGCAACTGAAGAAAAAAAACGGTGTCCATTGTTGCTGGTCTACGGATAAAGAGTTAGTTTCTTTACGCGTGACCTCGTCTTGCCTTTACGTAAATGAGTGATGTCTAAAGATCATTAGCGGATAAACGGTAGAGATTCACCTGAAAACAAACATTACAGTATTAAGTCGATATCTAGATTTGTTCAGTTGTGCAGGTACCCGCATGAGCCTTTGTGTCTGTGTTTTGGTTTTGGCTGGTATTAAAGGGATAATAAGCATATGCATACCGGCGATGGAATACCTGACAGATGGGGAGTTTTCCTCAAATGTGACTTTGTTGGCAGATCCCGGCCGTCTAGCTTCCCGGGGAGGATGCAGAGAGACAGACACGGGGAAGGCTCAATCAGTCAAATACCGTGTATCTGTTTCACCGCCAACCAGTGGAAATCCAGGCTCCTTCTCGCTGCCCAGCAGGAGGGCTGGGAACACATTCACTTGGGCTTTATCCTGCAACCAGAGCCAGACTCTCCATGCACGACCAGCAACGAGCAAGCCACAAAAAACACCATGATTTAAAGTGGAAACCTTCCAAATACACCCCTTACTGATGAAGTTGTGCACATATGTGTGTGTGAGTGTGTGTGTGTGTGTGTGTGTGTGTGTGTGTGTGTGTGTGTGTGTGTGTGTGTGTGTGTGTGTGTTTTTTCACTTGGCCAGTCTCCAGCGGCGCGGACCAAGTATGTAACCTTAGAAGGTTTATTTTTATTTTTATTGAAGATTCCAGTATTCCCACCTCTCTCGTTTCCTCCACCAGTTTGTTGAACCCTGTCGATGAAACCTTGTGTCTCCAAGATGTTCCCTCGTCTTGATCCATGTGTGGTTCTGGATGACGCAGCCGTGTGGATGTCACAAAGCATGTACTGTATCTGAAAGGGTGCTAATCAAAGCCTTTCAGAGATATGATTGGGCTAAAAAAAAAGTGTGTCAATGGAAAAAACATGCAGAATTGCGGCTCATCTGTGTAAATTGTCAGAATTAGAGATGGAGATTGGCTGTGCTGGAGCTTTTGATCTACCTGGGCAGATGGAGCTGCCTTGTTGTCATGGATATGTAGTCGGTCAAATACAAAACAAAATGTAGCCCTCTGAGGACTTCTCGTCAACGTCGGCTTCGGATTTAAAACGGAAAGTCCATGCATAAATGTCTGCAAGGTCAAGGATGAACATGTATAATCAAGGATTTCATATGGACTCTGCTCTAATGACGCATGGCACATTTCATACAGAGAACGCGCGCACTTAGAGGAGAACTAAAGGGAAATAACGTCACCCGCAGCAATCCAATCTCAGAGAATTTTAACAAGACATCATGGAAGGAGATGCTTCTCCACAAAGAGAGATGGGGGAAAAAATCCCCTGCTGCTTTTCTTCGGGCATGCTGTCGACATATAGGACTATTGATTGCAGTCTACAGGCTTTGGAATACCATCACCGCCCCACACAGATTGATGAAGAGACGTAAAAACTTTATGATGGCCGATAAAACAAAGGCAGAAAAACAGCCAGCGGGGGAAAGACAGAGCAGCCTTTTTGCTTTTTATGGTCCAACTCTGCCATCTTGTGGTCAAACCAGCAGGAAGAAAAGAAGAATTTCACCTGAAACCTTGTTTCTGAGCTATGAATCTTATTTTTTCATTTTTTTTCATTTGATCCCATAATAAATCATGCTGCAGCCCGGCTACTCCCTTATCACTGGGACCTGTTGAGACCGCGGCCCTGCTCCCAGTCAATTAGATCATTGATTGAGTTGTCAGGGGACGGAGGGGAGTGATGATATGATGTGATCGGTGGTGACACCCAGTGGTAATGTGTCGCTCCTGGTGCTCGCTGCTCCATCCAGCCCATTTGGCCCCTCCACCTAATCAGATATGACAAGCTCCCCGGGCCCCCGCTTACCAGAAACAATCACAGGCGCCCGGCCGACCCGCCGCACCCGAGTCCTCCGTCCCGTTGGCGAGCGTCGCCCATTAGGAGGATGATGTGTGGCCTCTTCGCCCATTTCCAGCTCTCCTGTCTAATTGTAAACACATTACTCTCAAGACAGCCTTGGAAACACAGCAGATGTCTAATTGGCGTGTTAATTATCATTATGCGCCACTCGTCGACAGCGCTCTGGCACCGAAAACCCGGAGCTGCTGTCAGATGGCGCAGATTATTTTTTTCTTCTCCCAGCGCCATTTTTGAGGCTCCCCCAAACCCCACTGATTAGATCCATGCGTCATCATCAAACCATAATGTCGACCAGGCTGTGGATATTTGAGCAACCCCAGAGAGAAAAGAACAACACTGTTAAGAGTGCCACCCGTTATGAAAAGTGGTTCCTCGAGTCTGTCGGTATGAGACAGAGCAAGTTATTAGGAGTGCTCTCTCTCTCTCTCAGCACCAGCTGGACCTGACAGGCTGTGCAGAGCCGGGCTTTTAGTCTGCAGCTGGGGGGTTGAGCCCTCATCACTGCAGGAGGCTCTTCAGTCCCCTCGTCATCCCTTCCTTCCTTTTCCTTCACCAGGGGAGGAAACGCCATCTCACCTTCTGTCTGGCTCCATCGATCAGAAAGGCGCTCTACAAATGAACATTTTGCTGAAACCTAATTAAGAGTCTTTGTTGCCTTTGTTGAACTGAATGCACGGAATGCGCTGTGAAGAGGCTGTGGTTATTTCACATCTATCTATCTATCTATCTATCTATCTATCTATCTATCTATCTATCTATCTATATATATATATATATATATATATATATATATATATATATATATATTCTCATCTCGTGAGGAAGACGTTCAAATCAGTGAATAAACAGTATAAAATAAATACACAATTGTACACAATATTGTTTTATGTAGTCACGTGATATGTTGCAGCAAAGTGCTCTCCCATTCATATTTACACCATGCAGTTCAAGCCCTCACAGCCTCTCACACGCAACCACAGCATCAAATTATCAATTAAAGTATCAATTGAAACATACAAAATCAGGGCTACAATAATATATAATCCCCATGTAAACACAACTCAAACAATAAATAAAATTAGGGGTTAGGGTGAGGGCTTAAAGCAGTGATTCTCATCTGGTGGGTCCAGATTCTCATCTGGTGGGTCCAGACGCGACCCGTTTTCACTGGGTCGCGTTTTCAGTTGCCTGAAAAGAAAAAGAAAAAATCTCTTTTTTTTTTTTTCATCCTGTGGTTTTATTTTGAAAGGACTTTTTTATGCAGCGGAGTGTCGTTATTTTGCCGGCTCTGGTTTCAACTGGTTTTGCACTTGTCCCTCCATGTTTTCAGCAGCGTGTGCCAGGTTGGGTTAAACCATCCTGATATGAGGGAGACTCTGGGTTTTTAGGATAATTAAATTAAACAGCCTACTGAATATAACATTGACAACTGATGGCGCTGCCTGCATGACAGGAAAAAACTCTGGGGTTGGGAGGAGAATTGAGTGCTGCTTAATTTTCTGTAAAGCACAATGTTTTTCAGTATTTACTGATGAGGTAATCACAAGAGAAGTTAATGTTGTATATATGAATCCTTTTGAATTCCACTTTTGTTTAATTTATTTTGAGTTAGTGGAAAAGCTGCTCCTCAACACAGTGACGTGTTCCACAGTAAAGTGTTTGTCATAGATTCGGTGAGTGTGTGTTCTCAGTTAAAGTCAGGTCATTTCAGTCTTTTTGAAACTTCTTCTTAGTTGTTGGACTGTTTGTGCATGAAAGCTGTTGAGTCTGTTTAAAAATAGCTGAAGATTCTGAATTGTTATATATGTTGTAATACCTCGTGTCCTGAAGATGCAGTTTTAGTTTTTTAATTAAAATGCAGCTAATTGAGTGTAAAAGGGAATAGTTCCCTCTCTATCATCGCCACCAGCTGCTCGTTTTGGTTATTAAACTTGTTTTTGTGTTAGCATACATATTCTGTACTATCTCAGGTTCAAACTGCACCATCTTTTCATTAAATACATTGGAGAAGTTGAGAATGTTCCTCGATTTGGGTCGCGGCTTGTCATTCAGGGATGATAGTGGGTCCCGGAGCCAGACCAGTTGAGAACCACTGGCTTAAAGGCCTACGTGTGATGTGTAATAGTGTGTCATATATGCTTCCAAACAATCCCATGAATACATCACTGAGAGATTCAGCAAAAAAAAATTACAATTCTTTTTTTTTTTTTATCCCTCAAATAAAATAAAAATATATAAAACATGGTATAAACATGGTATATGAGACTGGATTGGTCCATACATAGTACTACGGACAACAATCCTAAACCAGAACGCTTCAGATGCCAAAATCTTGTCCAGTGTCCTAAAGTTTCTGCATTCATATGCTGTCCATCGCTCTCACTGGACCATGGGGGAAAGGACAGCCATCTGTGCTTTTCCAACTCAGTCTCACTCCCAGCTCGTCGAGCACCGACATTCGGTCAGTGGCCCTATAAGCGCGACGTTCTAGGGCCTTCTAGCGATTAGTCTTCATGATGACGTGGGTGGGTTCACGTTGGAGTCAGCTGAAAGCCAGTCAGGCCCCGAGGGGACTGAGATTTTTGGGAGACCGGGTTGACTGCTGGGAAAAAGGTCTGACGAATGAAATGCCACCATGAGGTTCGAATGCTGGTGTGTGTGTGTGTACAATTTTAAATTATTGACCAAATATGAGTCAAACCGTATGATATTCCCATCAGCCTTCGTGCAAATAAGCAAACACTGACATGCTTAGTTAAGATGGCGCGTCAGCATGCTGAAGTTTATAATTTAGATCAATGCACCTATAAATAGCCTCACAAAGCTATAGCATTCCTGTGGACTCTTTGGCTTGTTTCGATACCGCATGCTTTTTACTTAAGCAATAAGGTACGAGAGGCAGTACTGTGTCGTGCAATAATGTACTGTTCAAGGGAGTTGTTAGGCCCGACGCGCAGCGGAGGGCCGGCAAACCCTTGAACTGTACATTATTGTAGACACAGTACTGCCTCGAGTACCTTATTGCTTTTATAATACGGGTACCTGCGACTTTATAAATAATAATGTAAGCTGCCTTTCAGCACAAAATAGTTGTAGCCGGCAAAACGTTGTGTATCGCATTTCAGCGGCAGAGAAAATAGTCCCGGGACGCACGGGACGCACATACGGGACTATAAAACGGACGGTTGAAAGCATGGTGGAGGATGACGCTCAGCCACCGATGTAAAGAAGTGCTCTCGCTGCTTCTGTCCGTCTTTTCTCCGTCATTCTTCTCCTCCATGATGTTTAGAGAACTTGCCTCGCGTCGGGAAATTACTGACGGAATTATCTCTCATTTTTGTGATCAAACCCTTTTCATTCCTCATATGTGTTATCCGTCCATACCTGTGTGCACTTTCACACGTAGATACTACAGACCTCCGACTCGTTCACACCTGCATCAAAATGCCTCCTCTGTTACTTATCCCACCCGCTCCACACAGATCCAACACCTAGTCACAGGGGGGCTCTGGAACTGCCAGTCAGCTAACCGCAAGGCAGATTTCATCTCTGGTTTTGCTATCAAGCAATCACTGGACTTCCTGGCTCTCACTGAGACTTGGATCACACCAGACAACACAGCTACCCCTGCTGCTCTCTCCTCTGCCTTCTCCTTCAGCCACACACCTCGGCCCAGTGGCCGGGGCGGTGGCACAGGTCTACTTATCTCTCCCAAGTGGAGTTTTTCTGTCTCCACGCTTCCACTGTTTACCCCACTGTCTTTTGAGTTTCACGCTGTGACGGTTACTCATCCGGTTCAACTAAACATTGTTGTTCTCTATCGTCCACCTGGTTCCCTGGGAGATTTCTTGGAAGAAGTAGATGTCCTCCTATCAAACTTCCCAGAAAACGGCCCTCCGCTCATCCTTTTGGGTGACTTTAACATCCAGACAGAGAAGTCATGCGACCTGCTACTCTTACTGTCTTCCTTTGCTCTCTCACTCAGTCCTTCCCCTCCTACTCACAAAGCTGGCAACCACCTCGACCTGATTTTCACCAGAAACTGCTCTACATCCAACCTCACCGTAACCCCTCTACATGTCTCCGATCACTTCTTTATCTCTTACACTCTCCCACTCATTGGAACTGACAAACCTGTCACACCAACAGACTCTGCACCTGTCCGTCGCAACATCCGCTCCCTCTCGCCCTCCTCTCTGGCCTCGTCTGTTCTGTCAGCCCTTCCGTCAACTGACTCCTTTTCACTCCTGCATCCTAACTCTGCCACAGAAATGCTCCTCTCTACTCTGTCTTCCTCTCTAGATTCTCTCTGTCCTCTTACAGCACGAAAGGTCCGCAAGTCCTCTCCGGCTCCGTGGTTGTCTGACTCAGTGCGAGTCGAGAGAGCCACCATGCGTGCATCGGAAAGGAAATGGCGAAAAACCAAACATGCCGATGACCTGCTCGCCTATCGCTCTCTTCTCTCCTCCTTCTCTGCTTCTATCTCTGCAGCCAAAAGCCTGTTCTACCAATCTAGAATCGAATCAAATTTTTCTAACCCCAAAAAACTCTTCTCTATCTTCTCCAACCTCCTTGACCCCCCCTGTCCTCCTCCTCCCTCCACCCTTCTACCGAGCCACTTTGTTGACTACTTTACAAAAAAGATAGAAGACATACGCTCCTCATTTAACAATCCGTCTTCCATAACCTCACCTCCATTAACTTCATCTTCTTCCCCTCTGCTTTCCTCTTTCACCCCCCTGACTCCCAATCAAGTTCTTACCTTGGTAACCTCTGCCCGCCCAACCACCTGCCCCCTTGACCCCATCCCATCTCACATTTTCCAGTCTATTGCTCCTGATCTTCTTCCCTTTCTCACCCAGCTTATCAACACCTCCCTCTCAACTGGCTGCTTCCCTAACTCTCTGAAGGAGGCAAGAGTTAACCCTCTCCTAAAGAAACCCACTCTCAACCCGTCGGAAGTCAACAACTACAGACCGGTCTCTCTCCTTCCCTTTCTTTCCAAAACTCTGGAGCGAGCTATCTTTAACCAAGTCTCCTCCTTTCTCCACCAGAACAACCTTCTGGACCCTCACCAGTCTGGTTTCAAGGCAGGCCACTCAACAGAGACTGCCCTCCTTGCTGTCTCTGAGCAGCTCCACACCGCAAGAGCAGCCTCTCTCTCCTCTGTCCTTATCCTTCTAGACCTTTCTGCCGCCTTTGACACAGTGAACCATCAGATCCTCATTTCTTCCCTCCAGGACCTGGGTATCTCAGGCACTGTGCTCTCCCTCTTCTCGTCCTACCTCAAGGACCGCACCTACCGGGTAACCTGGAGAGGATCTGTGTCTGAGCCTTGTCCTCTCACTACTGGGGTCCCTCAAGGCTCCGTCCTGGGTCCTCTTCTCTTTTCTCTGTACACCAACTCTCTCGGCTCTGTCATTCGCGCCCATGGCTTTTCCTACCATAGCTACGCTGATGACACCCAACTGATCCTCTCGTTTCCCCAGTCAGAAACACAGGTAGCGGCACGAATCTCTGCCTGTCTGACTGACATCTCTCAGTGGATGTCCGCGCACCACCTGAAAATCAACCCTGACAAGACGGAACTACTTTTCCTTCCAGGAAAGGGCTCTCCCACCCACGACCTGACTATCACCTTCAACAACTCAGTGTTGACCCCGACCCCGACTGCCAGGAACCTCGGTGTGACACTTGACAGTCAACTCTCCCTGACTGCCAACATTACCGCAACAACGCGTTCCTGTAGGTACATGTTGTACAACATCAGGAGGATACGTCCCCTTCTCACCCAGAAGGCGACACAGGTTCTGGTCCAGGCTCTGATCATCTCGCGACTTGACTACTGTAACTCCCTCCTGGCAGGTCTACCCGCTAACGCCATTCGACCTTTACAGCTCATCCAGAATGCAGCAGCTCGACTGGTCTTCAACCTCCCGAAATTCACCCACACTACCCCGCTCCTCCGCACACTCCACTGGCTACCGGTGGTCGCCCGCATCCGCTTCAAAACATTGGTACTTACGTATCGTGCCACGAACAGATCGGGTCCTATCTATATACAGGACATGGTAACACCGTACACCCCAGCTCGGGCACTCCGCTCGGCTTCTGCTAAACGACTTGTAGCTCCGTCACTACGAGCTAAACACTCAACAAAGTCACGACTGTTTGCTGTCCTGGCTCCTCAATGGTGGAATGAGCTCCCCATTGACATCAGGACAGCAGAAAGTCTCTACATCTTCCGCCGAAAACTAAAAACGCATCTCTTTCGACTACACCTTGAATAAGGAAGGTAGCACTGTACTAGCACTCTAGTAGCACTTGATGTCTCTTATTTATAGCACTTTGTAATTTTCTGTAATTTTCGAAATTTAACTCTAGTGAAGAAACTGCACTTTATTGATTATTGATTATTGATTGTTGTTTTTCTGAGTTTGTACTCATGATTGAATGCACTATTGTAAGTCGCTTTGGATAAAAGCGTCAGCTAAATGACATGTAATGTAATGTAATCTTTAGGTTAGGGAGGAAGTGACGTGTGTGTTGTCGTTCGTTATGCTAGTGTGGGGGATGCTAAGTGAGCTTGTTAGCGGTTCTGTTTGAGCTACTGTTAGCGAAGAGCCCCGTTGCAATACTGTGAACACTCAAGCAATAAACCTGCAAGTTAAGGAAACCAACGTCTGCGAGTCGTTACTGCGGACGTGACAATATCAAAGTTTACACCAAACATGTTTTTAACTGTCAAGCTTGAAATGACAACTAACGGTTGCGCAATTTAAATCTACCTGTTATTTTAAGTGCGCACTGATATGGAACGCTCTAAATGTAAACAGGCTGTACAGTACTTTATGGCTGAATAAAATACACCCCGTGACTCACTCTCAACCAATCAGAATGCTTGATTTGATCTACCCGTATTATAATGTACAATTTTGTCGTCGTCCAAATTTGGTATTAATAATAATGTGTCTTGCTGTGCGCCCATTAACTTAAACTCTGTGTATTACATCCGTATTTTGAAAATTGAGAACACACCATTAGCACAGCGCGTTGCCGTTCCTAAAATAACTGCTGATACGTCATCACTAAAATATACTGGATTTTTAAATGTGGACTCTGAAAACGCCATACGTCACGCGCCATATTAAATACTGTAATTTGTCCTCTGGCATGAGCGGATGGGTCCAAGTTTAGCGCACGCAGGCAGCCTTCAGATGGTATCTCCTCCGTTTTAAACGGCCTGATATTTATAGAGACAGCCATGTGAATAATTGATCCGGAAGTTGAAGTAGCCGGCCGCCGCGTCACCGCGGGCACAAAGAAAAGCCCGATGGCGGTGCCGGGTGGAGTTACTGGAGCGGAAGTTGTTGACAAAGACGGACGGAGTGAGTGCAGCACTCTCTCTGCTGCTGGTTGAGTCCCTTCGTTCTTCATCGCTCCTCCCCTGAGTGCTAAAAGATCACTGTCAGATCACTGTCGCTGTTTCATTTAACCACACTGTAGAAATTGTTTGAACTCTGTAACATACATTTGCACACATTAAATGGCAGATTGGGAGGTGGTGGTGGTGGTGGTGGTTGAGGGATTCAGCACTTGTCACAACATTTACTCATGCAGAAAACGCAAACACGCAGCTGTGCGGAGAGGGCACAGTGTAATTCCCACGACAGGCCAGAAACAAACGCGGTGACTTGCCTTTGTCGTGTGTTTTATCCCCGCACAATACAACCCCCCTCTCTTCACGACACTGGAGGCCCCTTTCATTTAGCACTAATAAGATCCCCTTCAGCTTTAATGAACACGAGCGCCAAGGTCGTGTGACATAGCAGCGACGTGGCGCGCGGCGGAAAAATTGAAAAGTCCGAAAAATGTCACATGAATATTCAGACGTGATGGACAACAACATCTTCATCCTCGTCCTTCCGCATCATCCTAATTACGGGGATATGTTAATTGGGCATCTGTTGCCTGGAGTCAAATTCATCCACCGGCAATAAAAAATGTGCCCACACACACACACACACACACATGGAAACAGAAGCAGCAGCCACACTTATGCGAGCATCTCATGCATGGTAACTCGTGCAATCACACACGGAGGTGGTGGTGGCAATCTCAGGCGGTGGTGAGTGGTTGAAGGCGTCAGCTGGAGCTGCGAGGCAAGCTGTGAAAACCAAGTCAATTAGGGAGATGTGAAATATCCAGGGAGCAAATACGCGATACGTTGGCTTCTGTTCCCCTCTTCGACGTGGAGATATGACATAACATGCTGCTATTTTTTGGAGGGGGGCTGCTTTTACTCAAAGTGTCTCCCGGTTTTCTGTGAGAGCTTGAATTCTCCACGTGGCATTGAATCAAACATTCCTGGCTGGCAGTGTTGGTAGTAAAAGGCTAGTCGTGTGTACAGAGGCTTGTTTGAGCGTCGGTGTTGGAGGAGAGGGTGTCACTTTGTGATAAATGTTTAAAGGGCTCCCATCGCGTCTGGAGGATGGGATCCAACCGGCAGAGGAGCATCTTTATCTCCTCCCCGTGAAGCGTTCACGCACACCTTTGTTTTCCACGCGCCCATACGTGTCACCATGTATCGCACTTGACTTATAGAAACTAACATCACTATTATTTGAAACATTAAAGGCCTGTTCACAGAAGAAAAGTGGTTCCTCGAGTCTGTCGGTATGAGACAGAGCAAGTTATTAGGAGTGCTCTCTCTCTCTCTCTCTGCTGGACCTGACAGGCTGTGCAGAGCCGGGCTTTTAGTCTTCAGCTGGGGGTTGAGCCTCATCACTGCAGGCTTCTGTCTGCAGGAGGCTCTTCAGTCCCCTCGTCATCCCTTCCTTCCTTTTCCTTCACCAGGGGAGGAAACGCCATCTCACCTTCTGTCTGGCTCCATCGATCAGAAAGGCGCTCTACAAATGAACATTTTGCTGAAACCTAATTAAGAGTCTTTGTTGCCTTTGTTGAACTGAATGCACGGAATGCGCTGTGAAGAGGCTGTGGTTATTTCACATCTATGTATCTATATATATATATTTATATATATATAGATACATAGATGTTTCTGCATTCATATGCTGTCCATCGCCTGTTTTTTTTACAAGGTGAAATGTTTTAAAAATGTTAAATTAATGAATAAACCCCTGGCCGTACGACCATTGCTGTAGACTTCTACATTTAAATATGTTAAAAAATAATGCTTTTGATTCAGTTTATGGGGTATTACGTGAACATAGACTCAATAGATAGTGTGGCTCGTTAATGTCTTTTGTTTTTCATCAGCAGATGTATCCTTTAAAAACATTGTGTATGTGCGCGCAAATGTGTTATTAGTTGGGGAAGACGGAAAACACAAAAAAGAAGAACTCTGGCCACTTTCAAATTTGCATTTTTCAAAATGCTTTCACTTGAGAAGCAAGTTCTGAAGAAGAAGAAGAAGAAAAAAAGGTTTTTCAACTGCCACCTGGGTAGGTGGCAATTTTGGTTCAGAGGACTACCATTTAACTTTGTTAGAGTATATAGCCTCTACACCTGTGGGGGAAACCAAGGAACCCGGAGGAACCCGTAAACCCACCTAACACGGGCACACAGCCTGACCCACACACGTCATACATAGTCATATGAAGCCAACACATATTCCCATGTTATGTGCGAGTCACTGAGCCACAGATCTCAGTGTGACCCGGATTCTTCTTGCGCAATCGAACTGCGCAGTCTATGGTGTGACGGTCATAGAAGTATCACTAGACCACCGTGTTAGCCATTATTGTGTATGCATAATGTAATATTTATATTTTTCTTCCCATTATTTTATTTTTTTCAATTCTTTTTTGTTTTTTGTTTTGATGCCTCAAATAAAATAAAAATATATAAAATAAAATAAAAATATATCAAACATGGTATAAACATGGAATAAATCCCCCCCCCCCCAAAAAATAAAAACATGTTAGGTATCAAATTAAACACAAAACAGGTTATACAATAATATATAATCCCCATGTACAACCTCTAAACACAACTCAAACAATAAATAAGATTAGGGGTTAGGGTGGGGCTTAAAGGGCTACGTGTGATGTGTAATATTGTGTAATATATGCTTTCAAACAAAACCCATGAATACATCACTGAGATTCTGCAAATATGTCCCCTGAACAAGACATTCAGGTAATAATCCTCCAACGATACATCCAGTTAAATCTGTTTTGCAGCTCTTCTCTCACAAGAAAAATAAATCAACCTATGGCTAGTTCATGAAACACTTTACAGTGGCTATAACAAGAGAGAAAAAAGTCCTCTGAGGCACAAAGGGAAACAATGCAATACTGATGCAGCGGGTTGGATGCTAGCTGAAGTGTGCAGGATGGGGTGAGTGGACAGTGATGCTGCATAATTTACACTTCAGGGACAGAAAAGCTCTCCAGTAAATCACAGAGGATCAGATGTGAGTCAACAAAAAAACTCTTTGAAATGCTCTTTTTCGATAAAGACAGTGAGCATAGCTCGAGTTTAGGGAACCACCAAAATAAACTTCCGGAAGCAGTTAACAGTGATAACAGGTAACAGTGCAGATCTTGATTGTTTGTTTATATGTAAAATGTATATTGTTTAAAGAAAAATAAATAAGTTGTTTTTTTCTTACTATTTTATTTACATATATCCTCGCGTTCTTGCTCTTTCTTTCAATCATTTTATTTTAAGTTCATACAAGTTACACATTACCTCAAACTAGACAACAAAAAACTAAATTAATTAAAAATAATACATAACAGCATAACAACCAACTATACAAACAATCGGACAGAAAACACGGACATAAATCTGACATAAATCATCACCCTCTATATTGAACCTATAACAATTTTATATTAATGAATGTTCTGCACTTAGGCCCTTGGGGGTCCCTTGGATCCCAAAGTTGCAACCTCTCATTCTTACCACAGCGTTCTTGCTCTGCGGGACGAAAGTGCTCTTTTGTACTCGCCTCGTCGGAGCAGGAAGTCAGAGACAGCTGAGCACACTGACCTAAACACAACTGGTTCTCATCAACATATACGTGTTGATCATATTCTGATGAGCGCGTGTCCTACTTTCCTTTTCAGAGGTCACCGATCCGTGAATTGGATTAGACACGGGGTGAATTCACATGTTTCAAGCCGGCTCTGCTTCTAATTAGGCGCTTAATTGAGCTTGCGTCCGTTAAATTATAGGACACGACAGGGCCTCCATTCAATTAACCCAGCCTGGCTGTGATGCAGTTCAATAATGATGAACCTGGGAAGGAACCCGAGCGGATACGTTTGTGCTCCTATTTAAATCTAATTTTAAGTCAGCAGAGTCTGTGGAAGAAAAGAAAATTGCTCTTACAAGAGATGGAAATTCACAACTCTGTGTTGCTTTTCATAATATGGCCTTAGATCCTGCCTTGCTCAATAAAGAAAAGGATCACTGTATGTATCAATAAGAGACTTTTAGGTCAGAAAATATAGGTCTCACACACACACACACACACACACACACACACACACACACACACACACACACACACACACACACACACACAGCAAATGTGATGCCTGTATACTGCAGTGTTTCTCCTACCGTTGTAATTCTGTGGCGCCCCCCTGAAGAAACCCCCTGTAATTTTCTCGATAGCTCCAGATCACAAGTCGTCATTTAAGTTTCTCTTTCATATAGAACAGGTCTACACCTTGTTCTGTTATTAAACAAACTAAACGGCCGTATTTTATTGATCTTATCCACACGACAGCTTGTCATTTCTGTCTCTACATGGTCGCGTTAACACTTCTCCTCTGCTCTGCATTGCGCACAGCGGAGTTCCACCCAATGCGTACAGACACGTGCGCGCGCACAAATAGGTGAGCACTGAGCACATAGCAGCGGACAGAGAGCGTCGAAAAATATGTCGCATGAAAAGCAGACCGCTATATCTGCGTTTTAAACGCTCCCAGGGTGAAGATGGCAACAGCAGCTCTCCTGTGATGAGTACCGGAGCAGCTCTCTGAACCAAGAGCAGCTCTCCTGCTCCAGGTGAAAGAGACAAAGTGCTCGTGTCTTCTACCCAACAATGAGCTGCTGGCTTCACGTATTACAAAAGTACAAAGTACACGGACATGAAACTAAGTCATTAATAAATACATGGAGAAATGCCTGTATTTTCGGGTAAATGGTTACGGTACGCCATTCACAAGTTACGCTTGCGCGACTCAGGTTTTGCATTAAGGAAATAAATAATGTCTTACATCACACATCCTGATGACATCTGATGAATCCTAAGATAGGTAGTGTGCCAGACCAAGCAAAGCAGCAGTCCTCCTCCTTTCATTTGTGTCCTACAAGACCGAGAAATATACAGCAAGATGAAAATGTTGTAGCACAAAAACAAATAGTGCATCAATTCACAAATAATCAGCAACCCCTTACATCTTTCTCGAGGCAGTTTAAAATGTCTTTTGAGTGCCTGCTTCTTTCCAGACATGGTTGCAGCTTTGTAGACCTCCAGCAGTCTTGGGACCAGGCCATCAAGTCCATTGAGAAAAGACTTAAGAAGGTCTGTGGTGACTACTCTTGAATTCTGAGGAGACGCAGATAGGTAGTAAATACTAGTTAAACAATATTTCTGAATAGGACAGACAGTTTACACAGTAAGACAGGCACTATGCTACCTCTTTGTGGAATTAATGTACAATCGTGTGACTGCCTACCTCTCAAGATACAGAGCTGGCAATCTGGAAAGGACCTCTGCAAAGAATGGCTGATCTTCAATTATATCTTTTCGGCGCTGGTTCCTTTATATGCTGTGTATAGGGCTGCAACAACGAATCGATAAAATCGATAAAAATCAATTATCAAAAGTGTTGGCAACGAATTTCATCATCGATTCGTTGTGTCGCACGATTATTACGCCGGGCAATAAGTCGCGGAGAAAAAAAGAAGAAGAGCGGAGCAGATCAACTGGCCGGCCAGCGTTTCTGAGATTGGAGTGAGACGCGGAGACACGCTTAGCAATAGAAGATCTTCAATATGACGTGTCGAGTCTTGGCCAATCAGCGTTAAGATGTCTCCAGCGTCTCATTTCCCTCAATCTTGTTTTTAATGGAAGCTAGTCGGCTTGCTATCACGTTAGCTAACGTGTTTGGGTTGTGTATTGTCGTTAAAGTTACTTTATGTTCCGTTACAGTTCAGTCTTGCTTGTAAAAAAATGTAACGTGATGAAACATGCCGTCACCCCCGGTCTGGTTCAGTTCACGCTGTCACTCGTTAACGTTAAACCGGCACACCGGCGGATCTGGCTGCAGGTTTTTATTTTTATTTTTTACTCAAAGTAGAATGAATCAAATCACGTAGTTGGGCTTAGCCAACAACGCGATGTCGTGGTCATAAGAGGCCCAGATATTGATCAGATGATGTGAATGAAAGAGTTTAAGGAAGGTGCAGGTCCAAACAGACGTGAGAGGAGCAGTACAGCTTCCCTCTGTCCCAGTGTTTCATACATATTGATAAAGCAGGGTATGTAAAACAGCTCAGGGATGTTCAAGGAGCAACCTGTTTGTGCTTTCTGAACATGTTTTGCACTGTCAGTTCTGTTTTTGAATAAAGGGTTGGAAATTAATGCCTTTTTGTTTTTTTATCCGATTCATCGATTAATCGAAAAAATAATCAACCGATTAATCGATTATTCAAATAATCGTTAGTTGCAGCCCTAGTAAATTGCACATAAGATTGGAGAAATGTTAGACAGTTTGGGTATTGTAGGGTTTTTAGAGCCTAGTTTGTCAAATTTGGACTTTGCACAATGTAAAATGGGAAATTGTTTATGTGTACATTACAATGCATGGATTATGATAATTAATAAGGGATATTATTATGAAGGATTTGTAATTGTATGCATATGAAGGTCACTTTTATTTACTGTGAAATGATTAATGTGTGAATGAATGTTAGATGCTGCATGCTGCATGTACTGCCGCTTTAAGGAATTGTAGTTCTCTTGTTCGCCTGAGGTGGCGGAGCTGAAGATTGACTTTTGAGACTTTACCGGTCAGCAGAAGAAGAAGAAGAAGAAGAAGAAGAAGAAGAAGAAGAAGAAGTGGACGGGGCTCCGTCACTTTAGTTGCGGGCCAATAGCGAGTGAAGCGGCAACCAGAGGTGTTGAGGGAAATTAGGTTAACAAATCGGAAGGGCTCTAGGCTCCATGAATGATATAAATCAACTGTATGAAGGAGAAGCGTTCTCTTTTCCGGCTACTAGCAAGCGAATCGGACCTGCGTGCCCGTGGAGTTCGCTGTGGACCAAAAGGAGCTCGATCGAAAGCATAAGCTGTCTGTCTATCACTTTTTATTAAATATTCTTTTATTATAACTTCTTTGGACCCTGGACCTTATTTTCCTGCATCACCTCCCGGGATTTTTGAGCACAATTCCACAGTATATACAACTTAAACCCTGTCTTCCACTTCCATGATTGTCTTTGTAATCACAATAATTTGTTTTAAATTGTATGAGGCAAAACTGCACTTACAACTCACTTCATCAACAGCAACCTTCAATGAACGAACCATCTGCACCTGAAACACAGAAAAATAATCAATATAACATGATTTAGCAAAACCATTAGTCATATGTACTGCAAACTTGATTAAGAGAGTAAACGGCACACAATGGCTCAGTTTTTTTAAAGTAAGAAAATCACAAGAAACCGATGGAATTTGTCATTTGTATTACAAAGCTATTTTCCTAGCTGTATACTGTTTATGAATAACAGGTTTTAAAGTGATAAAAGCGTTCATGTTCTATTCATCACTTTACAATGTACCCAACCAATGTTAACCTTTAACTTTAAACACCACCAGTCCAAACAGTATCTTATATTCAGCATTTTAATGTATTCTTAATAGCTTCATTCTTATCTAATATTCCTTCACTATATTTAAGCATATAATATCTACCAATGCTTTTTTAATTCTTTATATTTTATCGTCAGCATTGTTGAAGGAGCCAGGGGCGTCTCTAATGCCGTGTTCACACCGGACGCGGCGCGAATTATCGCGCCGCGTTCACCGCGGAAGTTTAGTCGCGCGAGTGAAAGGAGGGTGTTCACACCAAACTCGAAACATCGCGCCGCGAAAGGGGCGTGGCTTATCTCAGTAACTTGTCTCTTTGAAAGGAGCTTTCATTTCCGCTATCGACCATGGAATAAATAGCCACTAGTTTTGCTTTATACTTGTTGTGGAAGTCCCAAACATGTCGGAACATGAAACGCCCTCGTGTTTGGGTTCATAACACCATCCGTAGCCGCACACAGCTCGGTGAATTGCTCCGACTCCTCAGGAACTGCGTCTGGCTTCTCCGTAAAACGGATACCGATTCTGCCATCCACCATGGAATTAACCACTAGTTCTGCTTTATACTTGTTGTGTAAACTCCACATGTGTCGGAACATCAAACTCCATGGAGTCTGGGTTCATAATATTATCCGTAGTCCCACAACAGTGTCTGAATGACGGCCGCTGCCAGCGCTGGTTCAGGCGAAGCAGCAGCAGTTTCATTCGGGACCAGCAAGACGGCGGTGATGACGGGCGGAGCTTCTCAACGCTGATTCTCAACGCTGATTGGCTGCCGCAACTTTGCGTCACGCGAATTCTCCGCTGGAGTTGGGAGAATTGAACTCACGCGAATTCGCGCCGCGTCCTTCGCTCTGTTCGCCCCTCGTCAAACGCTCTGTTCGCGCCGCCTCAAACGCGTCTATCGCGCCGCCCCGCGAAAAAATCGCCGATTCGCGGGGCGGCGCGTCTGTGGATTGACTTTGCATGTAATCTGGTCGCGCCGCAAATTCGCGCCGCGTCCGGTGTGAACACGGCATAAGATTTTGACACATCTGGGGGTTAGCCCAGAAGAGTGAAGCAGCGAAATTTTTAGACATAGAAACAGTCTCCACATACCCTACAGGTACCTGCTCTTCTGGACTGAATTGAATTGAGGCATTTCATGGTTACCAGTTAATACCAAATAGGCTAGCAATTTTCACAAACTTCCCTCAATAGCCCAGGCACAAAAATGCCCCATTCATCATGTTGAACATACCAACAGCAACAGTAAACATTGAGATGTTTAATTAACCATGCATCTTGTCATGTACAGTGTTTACATTGTTTTACTTTGTACATTTAATGCTCTTTACATACTCACATGTATTTATTCTTTACATATTCTTTAACATTATTTAACATAACATACTCTTTAACATAATATTTAGACATAAGATGCTAATAATGCTAATAGTGCTCCACCAACACTTAAAGTAGTGGTTCTCAAATGTTTTCTGTAAATAACTTCATTTTGTGACTCCATCTGTGCTTTTATAAATAACAGAATAAAGAAAATTGCAATCACTTAAAGTTTCAAGTAAATCAGATTGCTCCATCAGACATTTTTTGTAATGTTTTAATTGCAATCACTTAGAACAATGAAAATAAAGTTATATCTGTGCAAAAAAAATATACTAATATTTAGGTACTACTAAATAGCTCATTGTGGAAAACAATAAGCTATTTTTTATTTATTTTTGCCAAACAAAACAGAATGAGTGCAGATATGTGAGCATCAGGTTGTATCAGTATTAGTGGAGCAGTGAGCTGCTTTCCTCTACACATCTTTTTAAAACAGGGTTGTAGATTTGATACAATTCATGTTCAACATTGAGATCTGTTTTCTGTTTTGAGACACGCAGCAGCAGAAAGGACGTCACGGAGACTTCTGGCAAAGAGCCAAAAAATAAGCGAACCTGTTAACGGCGTAATCATTTACCCGAAAGTACAGCATTTCTCCATGTATTTATTAATGACTTAGTTTTATGTCCGTGTACTTTGTACTTTTGTAATATGTGAAGCCAGCAGCTCATTGTTGGTACAAGACACGAGCACTTTGGCTCGTTTCACTTGGAGCAGGAGAGCTGCTCCGGGTTCAGGAGAGCTGCTCCGGTGCTCCTCACATGAGGGCTGCTGTTGCCATCTTCACCCTGGGAGCTTTTAAAACGCAGATATAGCGGTCTGCTTTTCACGCGACATATTTTTCGACGCTCTCTGTCCGCTGCTGGTGTGTGTGCTCACCTGTGTGCGCGCGCGTGTTAAGTGTTAACGCGACTATTTAGAGACAGAGCTGTCGTGTGGATGAGATCAATAAAATACGTCCGTTTAGTTTGTTTAATAACAGAACAAGGTGTAGACCTGTTCTATAGGAAAGAGAAACTTAAATTCCGACTTGTGATCTGACGCTATGAGAAAATTACAGGGGGGAGGGGGGTTTCTTCAGGGGGGCGCCCCGCTATTATAACGGTGGGGAAACACTGCAAGTGCGCCTGCTGCCTGACGCCACTGTTTTGGGTGAATGACGTTTTTTAATTTTTTTTTATTAATATTCGGGGCTAATTAAAAAACATCCGGGGCTTTAGCCCGGATGTTTTTCAAAGGTTATTATTTCAAAGGTTAAGGTACACCACGTGCACTAGCAGTTACGTTACTTAGCTAGCGTTTGGTCCCGTCAAGGCATGTTTTGATAAAAGCAGTAGCCTGCCAGCACAACTTCAAACAGACTAAAATATTATATTTTATTAGGTTTTAAGTGTACTAACGTTAGCTACTGAAATGTTTGCCACACCAAAGAGTCCATACGCTGACTGTAGCCAACTGTCCGGAGACAGCCCTGTTGCTAAGCTAAGTTACATTGAGAAGCTGCCCAAAAACATTACGTTAGCTTATTTAAATTATATATTTTGAAATGTCCTCTGAAACATTATTCTAGGACTTCATATACTATTGTTTATCAACCTTTCTATAGTGTACAGGTCCAATTAGACCGGTTATCAGGATTTACGTTGCTCAAATGTGACCATTAAAAACAAACCTAGCTAACGCAACTTTACCACCGGACTATTTGCCATGTTGGACCAACTGCATTAAACTAAGCTTAAGCGTCATGCATTTACAGACAATATATCAACATGACAGCAGGTACTTTCTTTACATTTACTAATTTGGTTAAATGAGATTGCTGATGGATCCACTCACTAGGCTTTCTCTTTCCGAGCTGTCGGGCCGCTTGTCATGGGTCGGGTCGACTCACGTCCGTCTCGCTGGCTAACCGTATCCATCCGCCACTTGGTACGTTTAACCGACATACTGCGTTGTAGGGTCCAGGTCACGTTTGTGATCCGGCTGTCAAAAGCGTAATAATCCGCCGCGGGGTTTAGGTTAGTTCGCCGTCTGGTATTTCCATTGGTTAGTGATGCAGCTGAGCAGACAGACCGCTCGCAGTTTGCGACCTGGTATGGTCCGATTATACATAACTTTAAGCCTCAATATAATTTAATGGATTAGTTGTATACAAAGTCACCCCTGTGTACAGTTAATGAAGGGACAAATTAGCTAAAGAGACTTAAACTGTTTTTTAGTAGCAGGATGTATGCATTTTTATTCCTGCATAGAATTTGACAATTTAACATTGGGGTCCAATGGAGATTGAATCGCTTTTAAATCCTCAAGTGGCCGTTTGAGGAACCGCAGTTATTGGCCATGGTTATGTCCACTGTTGGACATAACCATAATTATAACTCACAGTATTCAGTTCATTTACAATTCATTGAACTGGCTTGAAAACATGAGTTGGAGTACCGAAAACGTATACAATTAAGTTGTAATTGTATAAATCATCATGACAAGTTGAAGTAAATGACAGAAAGACGTTACCATGACTTATTGTTCAAATCCTTTTTTACAGTGTAGTTCACATCCCTGCGGATCACATGGCAGCAAAGATGACGACTCCAGCACATTGTTCAGCTAAATTGCCCGAGCGCTCCTCTAAAAATAGGGCGCACAGCTGAGAGCTCTGGGGGGGAGGAGAGAAGAAAAAGGGCTTTCACTTGAGAAGCAGGAGAAAGAAGAGAGTCTTCTAAAGCTGCAGGAGAGGGATGATGCAAACGGTGGGCTACGCAGAGAAACAGTTTTTACAAAATGCGTGTGTGTGTGTGGGACCGTCAACAAAGCTGTTCTAGAAACCTTTACTTGCCCTTCGTACGGGCTGAATGTATAACGACGCAGGCGTCCCGCTGAGCGGCCTGTTTGCTGGGTCCAACGCAATTTGAGGTTTCAATTTCCTGCCAAACGTGAGAAGCTGCAAATCCACGGGAGAGCACGAATCACAGAGCAGGGATGGGATCTCTCTCTCTCTCTCTCTCTCTCTCTCTCTCTCTCTCTCTCTCTGTCAGCGTGAATCAAAGGAATGCTTAATGGCAACTTCAAGAGCGGTGCGAGGCCCCTCACTGCATCTGATGTGATAATCACTGTTGATTTCCGCCTCTTTCAGAGCGGTGTAAAGCGTCCCATAAACCGTGAATGGCAAAAAGCTTTCCCCATGCAGGCAACCGAGCTGATGCTGAAACGATATTGGATCAGCAAAGTAAAGATGACGGCGGGTATTATATGCCCACAGATCACTTTGCGCTGCAACATGTGACATGTTATCGTTTGCATCCCGCGTACACCTGTCTATTATTCCTCCTCCTTCATTCCAAACAGCTGGAGGGCCTCTTTGTTCTGCTTTGAGGTCTTCATGCGTTATAGCGTTAAACTCGCGCGTCTGCTCTCCCTTTGTTGTTTGGACCGTCCTTCTCTCTACTTGTTCCTTTAGTGATGTATTCACACTTGTAAAACAGACGGATAATCAAAAACATCCCCACAAAAAATTGTAACACTGAGTTGGGAGACAAATGTGAGCACGTGTTCTCACCCTCATAACTAATTCATTTGTAACCAACTGCCACCACGTCTTCTCAAATGCGGTGGGGATTGTTTTCACATATTCTTGGAGCATGAATTGGTCCTCATTGGAACAACCTCCCTCCATCCAGCCAGCAGTGTGTGATAACACTTGGTTCTTGGCTCGTTCCCGTCTCCTGGACTGTAAAGTGTTGTAGATACAGAGGAATGACCCGGAGGCAGGACTACATTCCCTCTAGTCAGCATCCTGGCTGCACAGAACGAGATGATGCGGAGCGGAGATTCCCTTCATCCCCTGGGGGAGGAGGGGCAGCACACACAAGATAAAAGAAAAGCGCAGATGATGACAGGTTTTCTTGGTGGTTTATTTTGGTGGTTCCCTAAAGTCGAGCTATGCTTACTGTCTTTATCGAAAAAGAGCATTTCGAAGATTTTTTTGATGGCTCACATCTGCTCCTCTGTGATTTACTGGAGAGCTTTTCTGTCCCTGAAGTGTAAGTTATGCAGCATCGCTGTCCACTCACCCCATCCTGCACACTTCATCCAACCCGCTGCATCAGTATTGCATTGTTTCCCTTTGTGCCTCAGAGGACTTTTTTCTCTCTTGTTATAGCCACTGTAAAGTGTTTCATGAACTAGCCATAGGTTGATTTATTTTTCTTGTGAGAGAAGAGCAGCAAAACAGATTTAACTGGATGTATCGTTGGAGGATTATTACCTGAATGTCTTGTTCAGGGGACATATTTGCAGAATCTCAGTGATGTATTCATGGGTTTTGTTTGAAAGCATATATGACACAATATTACACATCACACGTAACCCCTAATCTTATTTATTGTTTGAGTTGTGTTTACATGGGGATTATATATTATTGTAGCCCTGATTTTTTATGTTTAATTTGATACTTTAATTGATAATTTGATGCTAAGTGGTTGAGTGTGAGAGGCTGTGAGGGCTTGAACTGCATGGTGTAAATATGAATGGGAGAGCACTTTGCTGCAACATATCACGTGACTACATAAAACAATATTGTGTACAATTGTGTATTCAGACTTCAATCAAAGGGCATTTGGTTAGTTTGAGTCTTTTCATTGAATTTTTTTACAATATAACTCATAACTAGCCTTCTCATGTAATGTAACTTCCTGTTGGCATTAAAAGCCTTTAATTTGATGGTATTGACCCCAAATTAATGTAATAAACATTTTGCTGGCTCTTGCATTCTCTTGGTATGATGATTATTACATTATTACCTTCTATTACGCAAACGGGGAGGTTTGCAATGACACTAACGTGACCTCAAGTGAGTTGAAAACATGCTAAAAGTCTTTTTTTAAATCCTATTCATTTAAATGACACTCAGGTAAATGATTTTAACATAGGAGCACACAGCTGTTTATATAAACAGACTTTTTCATGTAACAAGCATGGAATATGTTCCCAAATGTCGTATCGCCTTAGCAGCAGAGCGAGGAGTTTGTGTGTGTGTGTGTGTGTGTGTGTGTGTGTGTGTGTGTGTGTGTGTGTGTGTGTGTGTGTGTGTGATGTCCTGCTACGTCAGACAGGGATGTCTGTCAGAAAAGATAGAGCTATTCTGATTCATCCCAGTTTAAGCCCAAAAGCATGAAATGTAATTCAACCTCCAAGCGCAGACACAGAAATATAAATAACTGTCACAACTTCCCTTTCGAAAAGAAAAAAAAACTTCCTCTGTCTGTATTCATATTCCTCGCTGTCAGACTGGCACATCTGCCACGCAGGCGGCAGCTTCAGTCTGAGGATCGGGACAAAGCAGTCATCTGTTCCCCTGTAGGCATCTACGCGCTTTGAGTTGTTATATCGGTGTAACGCACAAAGCTGTACATGCCATTGTGGGATGTGCGAGACACAGGGGCCGTGTTCGCCTTCTGAGAGTCTCTGAGCCCCTTTGTGCTGCTGTCACAGTCTGACCTGTGTGAAGAGGACTCTGGACATTTCAATATTAAAAAAAAATACTCACAGTCATTTCAGGGATGAAGGAAGTGGAAATAAACCTGTCAGATGGCTTTGTATTCCTGGGCAGAGAGCCAATATCAACAGGACCTTGTGATCTCGTACAGAATTGGACAAAGTGACTTGGCAGAGTGGTGGAGACACGACACTCAAGGGCCTTTGGTGTCTGTATGAGAGGCGCCATGCTTTCAACTCACCAAACCTATGTGTAAACCCAATATTAGACGCTCCTCCATTTCAGGAGGTCCCGACTCAAACTCAATATTAACTTTTTTTTAATTTGATTATTTTAAGTTACGTAACAAACATACTTACTTTTAACCCAAAGCATGATCTTTTCCCAAAACCTAACCAAGTAGTTGCCTAAACCGAATGACGCCAACGGGTCCAGACAATCCGTCCATGTGTCAAGTTGGGAATGAGGACGGGTCGGTAACCATTTTCTTTATATTCAATGGCCACGTATTCAAGACGCCCCCTTCATACAATATCTGTGTATTGCAGTATATGGTACACAGTTTTCATGGCGTTCACACCCACCACCAAGAAGAAACAAGACATGACGTGCAGATCTACTGCAGGAAGGTCTACCGCAGAGTAGGAGGAGTGATATTTGCCCTCATATGATCAATCTTTTCTTTGTGAAGGTAAGAATTTTGTCGCAGTCAGCTGAAGAAGAGGAGATTTTGATATTAAACAGGGTTCTGGGGTTATGCTGGTTGGCAGAGGATAATGGTCTATTGATGAGAATCTTCTTCTTGTGAAAGACATTTTTACATAAGAATATGATTTCCTGTTAATATAATAAAATAAAAGGAGCATCAAATTGGCTGCTAAAGGGTGAAAGGCAATGAACTATTCCACGGCATCTTGCATAATATATGTGATGCTCCTGCACGGGCGGCGGAAATTGTCTTTCTAAAGATATTAGGGGAATAAAGGTAAATGTGTTCAAATGGGAATCTGGGGAGTAATTGCATGACCCTGTTAACCACACTATAAATGAAATCCAGGCAGAAATCCAGGCAGCAATAGCTAGTTAAAAAATAACAAAAACATTCACAATGTAGTGATCGTTTATTATTATTTATGGTTTGTTGTTGTTGTTTATGTATTTGCTTCAAGCATCTTGGGCAGACAAGTGATGGCAACATTTGGGTGCCATGTCGGGCTGCAGAAGTCCCACTGTGTCTGAAATCGAGCCGTCACACACACTCGCACCTCTCTGTGTGAGTTCACACTCATTCATTCAGTCAGTCACAGGGACATAAACAAGCGTAGTAAACTATTTTGTGGATAAAGCGGCGGGTAAAATGATATTATGTGGCTTTTGTGAGAGCTGTACCTTTTTCTGTCACAAACATATCTGTCATGATATCTGTATGCATGGTTTACACAGAGGTGGTCAGAAATAGTCTGATCTGCTTCATTTTTTGCAGGCCTATCGTATTATTTTCTGCTGCCAACAAAATGACAGAAAAAACAACAACAACAAAAACAGGCCATAATAGTTCACTAGCTTATACAACTTTAAAAGAAAAGGAGATTGTTTGTGCAATGGGAGGTCAAGATTAGAACAAACCTTTGTTTAAAATGTCAATAAAACATTTATTTTTACAATAATGTTTATGGAAAACAAAATAAATATTTTTCCCCGGTCACATGTTAAGATTATTTGTCATATTTGTATTTTGTCTTTTCTGTTTTTACAGCTTTATCCACCAGACCACTATATTGACGTCTCATAATTTGAGTTAAGGCTCCATGAGCAGCTCTCCTGCTGTGTCCATGTTTCAGCACTAACAGCAGAAATGATTCACGAATCAATCAATGAATTCTAATTATTCTATTTTGAGTTCTCAGAAGAGTTCCTCATTGTCAAACATAACCTCGTCAAAACCGCGACACAGGCATCCTTCCTGCACGCTGCAGCGCTGTTTTGTTCCCTCCTCAAAGCAGTCAAGTGTGGTGTTTTCTGTGTGATCAGGGAGCCAGACAGAGCTGCTGTCTACATGAATCACAGCGCTCATTAACTCCCAGTGACGCTCACAATCTATGGACTAGTCTGCATATTTATGCGCGGCAACCGCTGCTCCGCTTCTCCCCACAGACGGCGTGTGTTTGCTCATTGAGCTTGTTTGACATCCTCCCAGGATATAGTCGTGCATCATGTTTTTATCCCTCTTCAAACAAAGAGGGATGAAAAAAATACACATTTTGTTGTGGGGATCTGATCCACAAGATGTAACAGAAAGATCTATATATATATATATATGTCTATATATATATATATATAAAGATCAAGGCTTTGCCAAAGAAGAAAACACACTGTAACTAAAATATCCGGATGAGGACGGGAGGTGGCAAAAAAGGGCCAAGGAGCCGTGTGCACTCAGGCTTGCACGGCTTAATCTTTGAGACGGTAATGATAACTGAAAGGGGTATTTTAGCAGCTACGGTGAAACCTGGTAATGGACTAACCTTTTGTTGCTAGTGTGTGGTCTGCAGCCCTCGAATACTCTCCTCCGATCGATGACACACAAAGCTGTGATTTTCTTTCCTTGGGAAGACATGTATGACATGGAAAGCAATTTCACTGAGACTTAAATAACATTTAGCATTTAGCGACGTTCAGGGTTGCAGTGGCCACTGGTCCAAGCTTGTAGAAGTCACAGTCCTGCTTGCACTGCCTCGGAGAATACCACAGATCTACATGCTCGCTAGTTACTAAATGCAGTAATGAAACCCCTTGGGCACAATGAGTCTTCATTAGTAATGCACGGGTCAGCTGTGACGCCATCCAGATCTTCCCGGATATAGAGCGCAGCCACCCGTGTGTCCCGAACATAATTAAGATCAGAGACCTGCATAATGATGGCTCATGAATAATGCACCACACGGTGATCTCTAACTAGCTGTGCTATCCCCGTTAGCCGCGTGACCCTCCTTGCGCGTTGTAGAGTTGGGCTTCACACCGGTGAAGTGACTTTGTTCATGGAGCGGACACTCTCGATTACATTGAGGTTGTGATGCAATGCCACAGCTTTCCACCTGACTCTGCTAGTCTGACTACATATTGAGGCTGTAGAGGGAATACATCATTGTAATATCAATACTCTTTTTTTTTGCTTTTTTATTAACCAACTATCTTATTCACTATGCTGTTGTTTCAACCCAGTCGCCAGAAAAAACTGTGTTGGCATTGTATGTTTTTGCAAACTCTGGGAAAGATACAAAATATGGATTTCATAAATACATTTTAAATAAGCCTCATTTTATGTTTGCAGAAAAGCGCAATCGCATGGTGGTTAGCGTCGTGAAACGATTGGTTAGTTTTAGGCAACAAAACAGACTGTGACAAAAGATCACATTCAAATAATAATGTGTGGTTAGGTAGTTGTATTCATTCATGACAATCGTTTTTTCCAAGGACAGTTTCCCTCTTTGAAGAAGCATTAATTGTTCATCTGATAATCGGAGGTTCAAACTGCATCATTGAACTGGGAACACTCTGCTGATGAAGATCATGTGATATGATTGGAAAGCTCCAGACCAGCTTGCACCTTGTGGTGTGGACTGTTTTACTAACTGGTCTTCGTCATGCGCCGAGGAAAGCGCCAGCAGTGATATTTCAATAGAACGTCAAGCTCTACAGACTTTGATGTGCCGACTCTCATTACTTTTGAACTGATTTTGTATTTTTCTTATTCCTCTCCTGTCTCAAATTGATTTGTTAAATGTATTTTGTCCTCGTGTTTCGCCTCACTGAACAGTGCATGGTGCAGCCTCTGTAAGTTACACAAACAGAGGCACTAAAATGTGTCATCCACTCCATGCTCTGGAGAAGACAGAAACATGCACTTTTATTAATCCCCTTGGGGAAATTCTTCTCTGCATTTGACCCATCCCTGGATGGGGAGCAGTGGGCAGCCCTGTGAGGCGCCCGGGGAGCAGTTGAGGGTTAGGTGTCTTGCTCAGGGACACTTCGACATGTGAGCTATGGGGGGACTGGGGATCGAACCGGCTACCTTGTGGTTGCGGGACGACCACTCATCCCCCTGAGCTACCCAGACCTTTTATCAATCAAATGATCAATGTTGATAATGACAGAATCTTTGACCAATCCGCCGTGACAGTCCACTTGCTCCTCGAGACCTCAAATGACCTCGCCCATGTGACGAAGTGTCGGGCCCAGGGGCCGTCGAAGCTTCCCATGTCGCTGCGTGTTAGCATCAGAAACACCACACGTAGCCACGGGCCTCAGTAGCTCCACGCCGGGTTCCCTTACACGTTGGACCTGACCCTGACCTTCATGCCTCAAGAGAGAGGTATGACATATTCCCCATCCTTTTGAGAGCATGCAAGTCATGATCAAATAAGAGATCAAAACAAGAACGTGAAAGGCTTCTTAGGCTTTTCTGCAATCCAAACCTTTTTGAAGTCCCCATTAAAACTACTACTCTGTGAGAGCTTGGCCCAGTGGTCCCCTCGCACAACAGAAGTGGCGCCGAAATCACCTCCGTATCTCCGGTGACGTGCAAGTCTTTAACATACAGCATGTCAAGTAGCTGTTTTGAGGTAATGAGCATCTGTAGCATATATATTTTACTGGCCGTCTTAATGAGACATCTAAATCTGCCAGGCTTGTTTACTCGGCTACAACGCTAACGATGTCTTCAGTGAACTCATACATTTTGTTTTCAGGCTGCAGAATAAAACCCAACACAACACACTTAAAGTGTCTACATGCAACAGATTTGTCACGTAGGGACAAAGTGACCAAACTCCCTGCAGTTCGGCAGTTCTTTAATTAAAACATCTCTATCAAACGAGCACCGAGGCGTGTTTGGTCTCTGCTTTCGCTGAAGACCCAAATCATCTGACTCACTCAGACAGCTATAAACCTCAGTGGAACGTGGAAGCACCTTTCATTCCCCTACTCTGAAAAAAAAAAAAAAAAAAAAACATTAATCAGACAGACAGAGAAGATAATTGCAGACCGTACTCACATTGAATTTTGAATAGCAGCTCCTTCGGCAGAGATGCTTTATGCACACTGAATAGCTGCTGCAAGTCCTGCTTTGTTCTCTCAACAGCTGCCCTCCTCTGTTCACTCAAACGTGTGAATAGATACAGGTGGATATGAATGTGAGCAGAGGTATGTGTCATGCATATGCCAATTCAAATGCGTACAGGCTTTTGTTTATTAATTTATGACCTTATCGAACACAATCCTTGTACAATATTTCGAAAATATGAATCTTCTTCTCTATATTGCACTATATTACATCACATATGCAGATACATCACCAGCGCTTTAGTTTGCACAAGATGCGATGTCCTCATAGCCAATGACAGAATAGGTCAATGACTCCCCAAACAGCATAGATAACCAGCGACAGGCGCACGTTGTGAGATGGTCGCAGTTAAACACGTGGTGAAAGGGTCAATGGACTGCAATAATATTGCAATTTTACTGAAACACATGCTGACGTTAACCCGTTCACATGTTCATACATGCCATGCAGGGCATCGAACCAGGAACCTTCCGATTATACTTTTCCGAAAACTACTTTTAGGAAAAGAACATAGTTTTTTTTTTAAAGTCCAGTGTTTGTTTGATCCATCCTTCCACTTCCTCCCTACGTGGACTTTGTTGCTCTTTAAACTACGTCACCTGACTTCCTCCTTTGCTCCCGTCATAATTACTAGAGCCACGAGAAGTTGCCACCTAACAATAAGAATAACAATGGGTCGTAATAAACAGATGTTTTTGGAGGTCGGTCTTATATTACTATACATCTTACTAGCATACAGTATAATGCACTGTATATATCAATACATTTACATAGAACATAGCATATAGAGTCCAAAAACGTTTAAATATACAGTATATATATATATATATATATATATATATATATATATATATATATATATATATATATATATACACTCACCTAAAGGATTATTAGGAACACCATACTAATACTGTGTTTGACCCCCTTTCGCCTTCAGAACTGCCTTAATTCTACGTGGCATTGATTCAACAAGGTGCTGAAAGCATTCTTTAGAAATGTTGGCCCATATTGATAGGAGAGCATCTTGCAGTTGATGGAGATTTGTGGGATGCACATCCAGGGCACGAAGCTCCCGTTCCACCACATCCCAAAGATGCTCTATTGGGTTGAGATCTGGTGACTGTGGAGGCCATTTTAGTACAGTGAACTCATTGTCATGTTCAAGAAACCAATTTGAAATGATTCGAGCTTTGTGACATGGTGCATTATCCTGCTGGAAGTAGCCATCAGAGGATGGTACATGGTGGCCATAAAGGGATGGACATGGTCAGAAACAATGCTCAGGTAGGCCGTGGCATTTAAACGATGCCCAATTGGCACTAAGGGGCCTAAAGTGTGCCAAGAAAACATCCCCCACACCATTACACCACCACCACCAGCCTGCACAGTGGTAACAAGGCATGATGGATCCATGTTCTCATTCTGTTTACGCCAAATTCTGACTCTACCATCTGAATGTCTCAACAGAAATCGAGACTCATCAGACCAGGCAACATTTTTCCAGTCTTCAACTGTCCAATTTTGGTGAGCTCTTGCAAATTGTAGCCTCTTTTTCCTATTTGTAGTGGAGATGAGTGGTACCCGGTGGGGTCTTCTGCTGTTGTAGCCCATCCGCCTCAAGGTTGTGCGTGTTGTGGCTTCACAAATGCTTTGCTGCATACCTCGGTTGTAACGAGTGGTTATTTCAGTCAAAGTTGCTCTTCTATCAGCTTGAATCAGTCGGCCCATTCTCCTCTGACCTCTAGCATCAACAAGGCATTTTCGCCCACAGGACTGCCGCATCCCAGCCAGCATGTCCATGTGGGGCCCATAAGGTTTAAATTTGGGCTGCCGATAAGGGTCCCAAGTGGGTTTGTCCGCAGTTTCCACGGTGGCCTCACCTGTGTTTGCCCATACTGGGCAAACACAGGTGAGGCCAATTTGTAGCCAATTTGGGTCCCACTTAAAGCCCAGTCAGATCCCTCTTAAAGTCGGTGAATAAACCGGTGAATAAACCCAGTATGGGCAAACACAGGTGAGGCCACCATGGAAACTGCGGACAAACCCACTTGGGACCCTTATCGGCAGCCCAAATTTAAACCTTATGGGCCCCACATGGACATGCTGGCTGGGATACTGGATGTTTTTCCCTTTTCACACCATTCTTTGTAAACCCTAGAAATGGTTGTGCGTGAAAATCCCAGTAACTGAGCAGATTGTGAAATACTCAGACCGGCCCCTCTGGCACCAACGACCATGCCACGCTCAAAATTGCTTAAATCACCTTTCTTTCCCATTCTGACATTCAGTTTGGAGTTCAGGAGATTGTCTTGACCAGGACCACACCCCTAAATGCATTGAAGCAACTGCCATGTGATTGGTTGATTAGATAATTGCATTAATGAGAAATTGAACAGGTGTTCCTAATAATCCTTTAGGTGAGTGTATATATAAAAGCTGTGAATCCATCAAACGAGTTATGTTTAGGTCACATTGTTGGAAAGGCACATGAACATCACAAACTCCACACAGAAGGCACCCAAGCTGAGTTTCACTGTTCACAGGTCAGATGGCTGAGCCTGACTAACTGTACTGCTGTGGAACGACGGTTGAGATAATTACCATACATTTGACACATAGGTGCCTGGTCCTCTGCAATATACAGGTCGAGCTGATAAGCAGTTGACAGATAATCAAAGGACAGACATGAATACACACACACACACTGACAGCAAGACATACAGAGACTCCTTCCATTTTTAGCTTGCCGTGACTCTGACGTGATTCTCACTGTCTCCAGCTCCAGTAAATAATCGAAGTGTCGAAGCTGCTCTGTGAGAACTCCAACAACTCCATTACAGCCTTAAATGCTCTGGGAGCTCATGTCAAGGTGAGGTGGGATTTGCAGATTATGCAAAGGTGTGGGCTATCCTGACGGAAAGAATGCAAATTGCTGTGAGGACGTCACACATTGTAGCTGTGAGGCGAGAATAGATGGCAGCCATGAGAGGAAGCCTTTGGATGGCGTGAAAGCGAGGACATCCAACAAAATGGATTCGCTACGACCTTGTACGATTTGCAAATGACAGGTGTGGATGTCATGAGTGCGTCTCAATGGGACGGAAATCATGCTCGTATCAACAAGATTCTTCGACAAATGAGAAGAAATCGTTATTTCAAAATGCCTCTTTGGTGTGCGGCAGAGCTCGGCAGAGCAAAATGGCGTTGACATTGAAGTTCACCACCTGGAATGAATGTTTAAAAAGGCAATTTTTCCACACACGATCTGCAGCCGTCTTCGTGTCCTTCGGTTTTTGTGCTACATCCGGTCCTCAGCTGCAATTCCGACAGCCAAGGACAAAATTCGAGCTCTGCCGGAATGCTACAGTATGAAAGGCTAATAAGTGCGAGGCGAGGTGGAGCGGCCTCTGAGCTGCGTCGAGAGAATGTTAATTTGACGATTGTGAAATGGCATCACGATGCTTCCTCTGAAAGAGAATAAGTCTGTAATTCAGAATTCCGCACTGTGGATTCGTCATATATCCTTTTTGCATTTTCCTTTCTATATTTCACCATACAGAAAGAGTTTATATACAAAAAATCATCCATACTCCTCCCTAATCTCTTCTCTGGGATTGTTCCAGCAGGTGGGGGGCGTGGCTTTACCTAGATTCAGCCAACATGAAACCTTGTACAAGAGGGTCATGTAACTGCGAGAGAGAGAGAGAGAGAGAGAGAGAGAGAGAGAGAGAGAAAAAAAGCAGCAGATTATCTGTGAGGGATGCGAGCATGTTTATGCGGCACAAAAAAAGGGAGGAGGCCCGCTTGGAGCGTGATGCGGCGACAGCAGCAACATTATGTCATCCGAGGGGGGCTGATCCTCTGACATGCTCTGGCAGAGAGAATATCATGTTTGCCACGACCCTGTCTCCATATTTATGGACGGGGAGCAAATGAGATTGGAGATGGAAGAGGAAGAGGAGCGAGGGAATCAGAGGATGAGCTCCGGCTGCACTGCAGTGTGTTTAAATCCAACATGCGGTGGACTGCTGTTTTGAAGCTTTGAGTTTGACGTGTTGGCCGTCGACACCTTGACTTTTTGCAACCAGTGAACAGAAGTGACCATATTTAGACTGCGGATGAGTAACGTAGAGACGCCGAATATGGCTCTGGTAGCGGTAAAGACCTACAGCATACCCTGCTTTATGGTCTATTTGACTCTAAATGGACCATCATTTACTAAATGCACATCATGCTGTATTGAAGAAGACTTGAAACTAGAGAAACTTGAGACCATAAACTCATGTTTACAATGTTTACTGATAATAATAACTAAATACAACATCTTAAACAAACAGAAGGAATTAGAGGCCACGTGTCCAGACAAAGTTCAGAGAGTAGACCGTAAGTATGAAGCTGCTGTGAGATAATGCTACGCACGGATGGAAGCCAATTTCTGATGATCTTAAATGCACCACTTTCAAATCTCAATGAAAACCTCTGCTGCTCTGTTGTGCATTCGATGGATTGAATACTGCACTTTTATTCGCCGTGTTGTATTTGGAACGGCATATTACTGAACATATTACTGAACTGTTACTGCACTAAAACCGTACACTGGTCTAATTTCTATTTGTGTTGCAATTTATTTTCCTAATTGTATTCTATTATAACGCTCTATATAGCGCTCTACAAATGAACTCAACTTTGGCTGCCTTGCATGATTTCCATTGTTCAATAGTTGAGATGAAAATAGGCACTTGAGGGTCACAGTCGGATGCTTCATGTGTGTCTTCCTGCGTGGCTCAGTTGTCGGTGTCACTCTGCCGAGCTGTGACGAAGACAGATTTAGCTCAGAAGTGTTGATTGGCCGTGTCAGTCTCAAGAGGTGCCACTGCTCTGAAACACACTGACTTTGACTGAGGCGACGGCACTACTTCGTCACTTCACGACAGTTATCTGAGATCTTCACACGTGTTGTTCACACGTGGTCGTCGTCTTCATCATCATCTGCATATTGGTTCATAGTTGTGCAGGGTCAATGTGACGATCGTACAAATATGCAGCCGTGACATTCTTTCAATCTTTTAGATGACACTAAAGTTATGCTTTCTGTCCTCCAACACAACAAACTCTGTCCAGCAGTGTGAGGGTTGTTTCAGGTTCAGGTCGGGCGGAGACGCATATGGATGTGGAGACAGTGTTCGAAAAAAATCACCAGCCAGACTCGTCAAATGTGACAAAGAGACTTCCCCTTGAGCGAGACTCTGTCCATAATGTTGTCAGACATTTATAATAACAATTTAAGCCTGTCACTGGCAAAAAAAAGTACTGGTAGTTTAAAAAACTGTTGTATTTTTTTTTTTGTCACTTAGACACAAAAACATTGTGTTCCAAAAAGGGACGACTATAAAACAGCTATTAAAAATCAGACACTGTTATCTGCAAAGATGTAGAATTACAATGATATAAAACAGATAACATTAGCAAATTGCATTCGGTAAGTTCAAACTTTCCCTCTGTAAACTACTTAAAAGAGTAATTGATTATCAAATGTCGATTTTTTGGGGTACAGGCTAAATATGTGATTAACATTATACAGTGTAGATGTATAATCTACGTGATGTAGATCATGTGTAATGCCACTGGGTCTCTCTATAGGTCTTCTCCATGCATAGTATTGGATATAATTCTTTAAGTAAATGACCATTGTCGTAACACGAAACAATCTGAGATGCCAGTGGGAGATGTTAAGTGGCCTGCAGCACTCAAATATACTGTATGTTTCCTCTCAGGGGTGCAGTGGACTCACAAATGCTTTCATTGTTGAGAAGACTGTGGTCTTGAAAGGATGTATTCACAACTGTGGCCTTGGAATCTACGATGGTGAGGAAGGGGCCGGAAATAAAGATGTTGAGAATATAACAGGATGCCACGCTGAATAGGGCTGCACAAATCTTACATGTGAGTGTAAATAAATGACTCAAACAATTCACCGTAAAGTTAACAAAAGGCAGGGTCATCATGTTGACGTTCGACGTTCGACCATCGGTATTTGTTTTATTTTGTAGTCACTGTGGGGTGATGCTGGCGTGAGTGAGTCACAGAGTGTCTGAATGGCGGGCTGGGTTTATAAACCTCCGTCAGCCCTCAACACATGAGTTTGAAGGCCACTTGTCTCCGCGGTCTGTCACGTATGCACATGCAGCAAAGTCCGACAGCCTCAGCATCCGTACTTTCCACCCTCGAGGGCACGGGAGCGCAGAGACAGCTCTTCATCATGAGGTCCTTCGTCCTCCTGTTCTTCACCCTGCTGCTGGTGTCCCACGGATCTTCAGCAGTCATCACAGGGGTAAGTGGGAGCGAACAGGGAGATGATGGGGAGTTTGATGGGAATATGGAAGGGCTTGCTTTTCAAATAAGAAAATGTTGCCTTCCGTGCACTGCTCAATATATTCTTTGCTGTGAATGGCATTAGTTCTTACTATTGTAAGTGATTGTTTGACACTTCACGCATCTTAACACAAAAGAAACAGAACGAATATTCTAGTAAAAATATTATTTATGCTTAGACCAAAGCCTCCATTGTGACGTTCATTCTCTGGTGAAAATATTGGCAAGTTATTCTTTAAATAATGATTTCAGTATTTTAATTCTCCTGTGCTTTTAAAGTTTAGCTTTGGACAAAATGTTAAATATCTTATACAGAGAATTAATCATTTTCCAATATGATATGAAATATATTTATTTTGGAAAATACTAAAACATATTTTTTTATATATAAAATACCCCACATCATTGCATTTTTGGTTATCTAAAAGCATGAAGGGCTACTATAAATAATAGCATAATAATCTCTCTCTCTCTCTCTCTCTCTCTCTCTCTCTCTATATATATATATATATATATAAATGTATATATATATATATATATATATATATATATATATATATATACATATATATATATATATATATATATATATATATATATATACATTTATATCAATTTACCCAGTTCTTTGAAAGATTTCCTTTTCCAAATCAGGATTTATATAATTCGATGAGCATAAATTGTGGCCATAAAAGCTCATAAACAGCCCTCCCTGTCACAACAACCCTCTGGTCGCCGATGTGCGCTGCGAGAGGAACGTGCAGCAATAAAGCAGAAAGTGATTTTCATCCTCGTCTGTCACATGAAATCACTTCTGTTCCTCTTCATTGTGTTCCCTTCATCTCATCCAGAGCCAGAACTGTCACTCAGCATCTCATCCCCACACTCAAGACAATAAACCACCAGCGATCCTGAGGTGTTTTGTTGAGGTATGATATGACTAATGGTGTTATAACACAATACCATTAGCATAATATGCTGTTAGGGAAACACTAGTTTGCGTTGTGTGTCGCTCTTCTGCTCATAATACATTTCTCATCTAAAAGCTTTAGAACACACAACCTGCTTTTCTTGTTCGTATAATAATTTGCATATTATTGTGTTCAATTACATCGCATAACATGTATGCATTATATCATTACATACATATTAACAATTACGTTTCTCCTTAAATTAGTTACACCAGGGACAGCTGTGCATTGCATTTTGGACTATTTTCAAACCAAACAATTTGAATTAACAGAAAATATGTCCTAAAGTTAAAGGAGCAGTGTGTGGGATTCAGGGGAATTCATTGGCTGAAATGCAATATAATATTCATAATTTGTTTTTTATTGGCGTATAATCACTAGAAACTAAGAAAGAAGAAATGTTACCTAATATGAGCCCTTCATATCTACAGAGGAAGTGAGTCCTCTTCACAGAGTCGCCATGTTGCTACAGTAGCCCTGAACGGACAAACCAAACACTCCTCCGGTTGCAAAAACAAGTCTGATTGTATAGAAGTCTATGGGGAAATGATTCTACTTCTCACTTGATTAATTACCTCAGTGGACATTGTAAATATGAGTTTATGGTCTCAATCTCTAGTTTCAAGTCTTCTTCAATACAGCATGATGTTCATTTAGTAAATTATGGTCCATTTAGAGTCAAATAGATAATAGATAGAGTACGCTTTAGGGCGGGGCTACCTGGTGACTGACGCTACCATGGCGTTATCCGGTCCGGGAGTTGTCCGTGTTTTCATCTTGTAACTTCAACACTTTTACAGTGTGTGTGTGTGTGTGTGTGTGTGTGTGTGTGTGTGTGTGTGTGTGTGTGTGTGTCTAGGCCTGTGAGAAGGACTCTCAGTGTGGAGGAGGGATGTGTTGTGCGGTGAGTTTGTGGATCCGCAGCCTGCGCATGTGCACGCCGGCGGGACAGGAAGGAGACGACTGTCACCCGATGAGCCACAAGGTGAGACCGCCGACAGACAGATGTGCAGTGAAGAGCCACCCACCAATGATTCATCCCCGTTCAGTGGTGTCGCGGCAGTGATGCTTTCAAAGCACCTCATCTCCAATTTGTTTTACAAAAGGCCAGAAAAAACCCTTCCACTGCGTCCATTAAGCCTGATGCTAATCAAATGAATCTCTTACTGAAGGTGTCTCCCTTTCTGCTTCCAGATTCCTTTCAAGGGGAGAAGACTCCACCACACGTGCCCCTGCCTGCCCAACCTGTTGTGTATCACCATAGAGGAGGGGAGGTCCACATGTCTCTCGCCATACAAGTATCCAGACTACCTCTGAGGACCAACACTTAACTATCCGCCTTGAATTGCCCGTTTGTTTGTTTTTATTATTTATTTATTTTGAATAAAGATATATATATATATATATTTAACATTGCATAGTCATTTTTGGTGCAGGTTAAATTAAACTAATGAAAGTAAAATTATAAATATATATATATTAGATGTATAGATGAAGATGCATCGTCATTTTGGTGTCTATATTTAAAGGGAAATTCCCCCTCAGATTGTTGGGGTGATGACCTCTTCCTTTTGTGTATATAAGTGTGCTTGTTCAGTTTCAGTTATTTCAGTTACATACACCTCACAGTGAAATCCAAAGAGCACAAATAATATATATTATATTGATTCAATCGTATTCAATATATTTTCATTTTTATATTATTCGATTATTGGACTCAAAATACACATGGAAACCAGCCGTTTTCTTCATTTCTATTTGGTGAGAAGAATAAATGACACATGCTGTCTTACAGTACTTACTGCAGCAGTTTTGTTTTTTTCAGCCGCCATCTAGGGAAACATGAGGAGAAACACACTTTCCTTCAACGGTTACAAAATGACATGCTGAGTGACGTGCAAGTTACAGTTTCATTATCCACTCATAACCGAAACACACATCCGCAAAAACTGTTTCATGCTTTCACTGACGACAAAGTAGCAGAAGGACAAAGCGTGAGAACATTTAAACTGGTCAAAAGACGAGCGTCGACGAGAGAGTCTTTTCTCCCCTTCACCTTGGCAGCACGTCTTTATCACAGCAGGAAACAGTAGGACAGCTATGAAATGAATCAGTCAGGCTGTGATTCGCAGCATTCGTTCAAGGCCCAAAGCTAGAATTAGATTTGCCCAATGTGTAACGCAATGACTCACATCAATCTTATTACTTATGAAATGGATGTTGGTCTTTATGGCTCTGGACGTGAGAGCAGTCAAGCGGCGTAAAAAAAAATCCTCAAATGATGACGAGAACACGAGCGCACATAAAGGGATATTGGTAGTGTCGCCATGACTACTGAAAGGAACCATGAACTGCGTGGAGACATGAAAACGTTCATGGTTTTAAGATCATGTGACCCATTGAGCGCTAAAACACTGAGTCAATAAATCGATCAGCTAACTGACAGATAATGATTAGGCTGTTTTGATCATCGATAACGTTCTTTTTTAGCATAACCTTCAAACATTACCGAGCTCCAGGTCGAACCAGACTGCATGGGCCATCTTCTTTTGAGGGAAACGTATTTCCTTTCGGATTACGCTTGTTTTTTACGTGTCGCGAATACGCTTCGAATGAAAGGTCTGCGTGCTCGTAGGGATGGGTCGAACAAACATTGGACTTTCATCCAGGACACCGCTGTTCGTGTCCATGAAATGAAAAGTCGTCAAGGACTTACTTGACCTTAGATAGTAACTTAATTACGTAATGAACATACTTATTCTGAGCCAGACCCTGATTCTGTTTTTCTTTAGTAAACTGTAGTTGAGAATGCAGTTTAGTTAGCTTGTATGGGAACGTCCTTTGTAGGAGAAGGGGTTTGACTCTTGGCTACATTAGCTGCTACTAGTGTTACGCTAGTTACGCATCCAAATCTTCAACGGAATTGTTGGCAGTTGAGTTGCACTGTGGGTAATGTAGGCGCCATATCTTGACAAGGTAAAGGGGAGCTTGGAATCGATTCTGAAGTTAACAACTTTGGAAACCTGACCTAGCCTAACCTCATCAGATGATAGCGTTTTTTTAAAAGCTACATTTCCAACTGTCCAAATTGTATTTAAGGAGAACCCAGTGAGGAGTACCGAGGTTAGAACAGTTGCTGGTGTTTAGAATGACTGAAAAGGTCAATAAAAGAGCGGGCAGTAAAAACCCAGCACACAGAGGCACCGCCCGACATGATGCTCCAAAAATACCCGACCCGCATTCGCGTTGCACGAGAGCACGTGCAGGTGAGGAGCCTCCTGCGGTCGAGGAGCCACGCCAATTACACCGCGAGACCTCAGCGCACCGGTGGCGGAGCACAGCCATCTGTCAGGAACAAGCGGGCGTGTTGTGATGCTAATGGTTATGGATGCACTGAGGGCAGGCGGCGTGTTGAGGAGCTCGGCGTTGGAGGGCAGATCAGAGCGCTCGGGAACACCTCGCTAAATCACAGCGATTAAGGTGTGCACCGGGAGGACCGCTCAGCCTTTGAAAGCCGCGGGTTGGTGTAATCGAGGCCGCCGTCGATGAATGCAACAGCAATTAGCTGAATCAATAGCCGGCTGCTGGCTTGAGGAGGGAGGAGGGGATTTGGGGTTTTGAGGGAGTTTGATTAAAAAAGCAGGTGCCACGCGATCGGCCTATTGAAACAAATCTAATTAAATTGAATTAACTGTTAAATAAATGCTGTGTTGAGAAGGAAAAATCCAACCTCTAACCTTTTAACTAAGCTTCTGCACACAGTTTGAATTTCTTTGACTGTTTGGCAGCCACACGTCAGAGATGTGACATGACACCATCCATTCTGCAGCTATACTAATGTCAGGAATTCATATTTGATATGCGGTTAACTGTTCGTTTATATTTTATTTCCCTACATGGTGGTATAAATGCTGAAAGCCTTCTCCACACTGCCAAGAATTTAAAGATAGTGAGTCTAAAAATACTGGAATTAGCCTAAAATATACCAACCACAAGCACATTTGTAATCATTGAATCTAACACCATGCTGGTTTTTAAAGGGGCGCTCTACATTTTACACAGGAAGTTGAGTTTACTTGTCACGAGTAGTTCAGTCTTTGAAAACGTTTAATGTCTAATGATGAACCCCAGAGGCTTAAAAAGTCTACAAGTGAGAATCAACTGGAGGTTGGGGATTTGAAGGAAGTGGGTGTTTGGACCCTGCAGTTGCTTTATGGGAAATGTAGGATTTTGAGCTTGACCCATTCCTAAGACTAAAAATCAAGATATTTCTGCTTCCGCTGCTTTAATTCTGATCATTCTTCTTTTAATCCGCTTCTTGCTCGTTCCTCAACTTTATGGAAGTGCAACTTTAAATCACTGGAGTGCCCTTCAAAAATCCCTTAAGTCCCAGAGTAAATACCAAGGACATGGGGAAATCCACAATAGAAATAGACCAATGTCTGTATGGATTTTTGTCCAAATACAGGGTGCAACTCTCTCTTTTTCTCAACTGTAAAATCTTTAAACATGTCTACCACCCTCTCTCCGTTTACAAACCAATGCAACAAGCTAGAGAGTGCCAGGAAACAGGAACACAAGAAAAACACTGCCCATAAGGCCGGACGAGTCCTGCATGGTGAGCAGGCTATCCGGGACAGAACCAGATCAGGTAAAGACATCTTGTTAAAAAACAGATTATGGAACCCAAACAATTTATCGTCCATTTCTCATTTATTTGCTAAGAAATACAAATAATGCAAACATCCTTTCCAAAGCACCAAACTGTTAAACATTATCATGTCCATATCATAGAAAAAGAACATCTGTATATAGCAGGGAACCCATTTTTCAGCACAACTGACCCATGAAGATTACAAATTCTTCAAAATAGCTTTTGAAGTGAGTTTCAACACCTTTTCAACATAGATTCCCACTGGATTATGAAATATACAACATATCTGTTTGTTTGTTTTTAAAGGAAGGAGGGGAAAAGAGAGGCTTTGCTGTATTTACAAATGTGACGCTGTCCTCGTTAAAAATATACTGAGATCTGCATCTCATTTGTGGTATCCAAACGACTAGAGGTGTCACAGGCGCTGTGGAGGAACTGACTACCATCAGCTGATAAAATAGTTCTGTTGTGTAGTCATCATTCTGCAAAAGGCATACAACCTCCAATGGGTGTGCTGGGATAGAATGTCAAAATATACAAACAGATAGCCAAAGTGACATTCATGAACAATATTGTAGCAGACAAAAAAAAAAGAAAAAAGGTTGATATATTGAAAAGGGTGTAAAAATGTCTCTGCATACAGGCTATACCCTAGTATTGGAATTAATACAAATTCAAAAGTGGCAAGGGTGATTGTTTTGGAAAATAGCTTTAGTTATTCTGATTAGGATGAGCAAATATAGCATTCATTTACACAATATTTAAGTTTTGGTCAGATCAAAATAGTGGATAAATTAAATTGACCCCTTCAAAACATCCCTCTGCGTGTGCAAACACACTCTGGGGACCAGTCTGTACATTCTGAAACCAGATGTAATGTAATGTGCATGTCTTGTGTATGTACGCGGGTCAGATGACACAGTATGGCTCCATGGGGGTCTGGGTCCCCAGGCAGCTGGGGAAACAGGCTCTGAGGCGCATCCGGAGCTCCTTGTTGAACAGGAAGCTGATGATGGGGTTCGCTCCCGCCTGGGCGAAGCTCATCCAAACCGCAGCGCTCAGGTAGAGCTGCGGCACCGCAGCTCCCCGCACAAATATCCTCAGGTAGCACGCGCTTATGTACGGCGCCCACAGGACGAGGAAGGCCAGCGTGATCATGTAGTACATCTTCCCGATGCGCTTCTCCATCTTGAACTCGTCCAGCACCAGCAGCCTCCTGTTGCCGGGGTGCGTCGCCTGCCTGATGCCCACCAGCGTCGGCGGGGTGGGCCCGCGGCCGAAGCCGGCGATCCAGTTGGCGGCGGCTTGCCCGGTGGCCCCAGGCCCGTGGAAGGTCCAGTTCTGGCTGATGGCCGGGACCAGCTGCGCCGGCTTCATCTTGCGGTGATCGTAGACGAAGCACAGCATCTTGACGTACACCACGTGCGTCGTGCCCACGATGACGGCCAGCATCAGCATGAAGCCCAGCGTGTCGTTCGCCTTCACGTAGCGGTGCTCGAAGGTGCACTGCTCCTCCTCGCGGATGAACTTGTAGGTGCCCACGTCGAACACCGGCGGGAAAGCCATGGCCACGGAGAGGGTCCACACCATGCAGATCACCGCCGCGCACGTGCACAGGTTCATCCGCTTGTAGTAGAAGCGGTGGTGGGCGATCGCCATGTACCGGGTGACACTCACGCAGAAGAGCAGGAAGGCGACGTGGAAGCAGAAGAGCACCGACATGAAGGCGACGATCTTGCAGCAGAGCGCGCTGTACGGCCACGCGGAGCCGCCGCCGCCGCCGCCGCCGCCTCCCATCGCCGCCATCACGAAGGGGAAGCAGACCGCGGAGCGCACCACGTCCGCCAGGCACAGGTCCAGCAGGAAGTAGTACGGAGCCTTGCGCAGCGAGCTGTCCTTCAGCAGCAGCAGCGACAGCGACGCGTTGCCCAGCAGGCTGACGCCCGTGATCAGACCCAGGGAGGCGAGCTTGACCGCAGAGGCCGCGGACGCGTAGTTGTGTGAGGACGACGGACTGCTGCTCTCCCCGAGCGCGCTCGAGTTTGCCATCTGTGCAGCCTCATCAATTCGTCCACCAGCAACTGGAAGCAACAACTAAATCCTTCTTTAACAGAAAATAACAAACTAACAAACACTCAGGGATAAATTCCTCTCAGAAAGCATCCGTTCAACATCGCCTCGCGTCCATCCCGGTGTGTGCGCGCCGCGATCCCGCACCAACAACAACAAACCAAATAAAAGCATCTGCTTCTTTTTTTCTCTTCTTGTCCTTCATCTCACAAGTGTCCGGTGCAAACGGCGTCCCTGTCCCCGTCTGTTCGGCCAGCTTCTGCTGAGTCGAGGCGGTCTGGTCGAGCTTGAATAAACGCCATCCCGGTAAGCAGCCGTTCGGCAGACAAGCGGCTCGGAAAACGCATCTCAATTTACAACCGATGTCGGAGGGTCTCCCGTTCGTATTCAGGAATAATATAGGAGGAGAAGAAGAAGAAGAAAAAGGCAGACAGTGCTGTGCGGAAGCGCGGCGCAATTACGCATCCGACGCCATCACCGGCGGCAGCTAAATGTACATGTGTAGCCAAGGAAGGCAAACATGTTGGTAGAAGCCGAGAGCAGCGGTGGGAGCGCCAGTGTGGGTCTAACGGCAGCGTCTAGACTCGAGCCTCTGCGACGCACGTCCGCTGCATGCGAGTGAGTGAGTGAGTGAGCAGGCCTGGGATCAGTCAGCGAGTCTGGATCTGACGGCGCGTGTCGAGGGCGATCCACATGGAGGTCTGTCTCCATGCGACATGCACATGTGGACAGACCGACATTGCACAATACTTGATGGGCAGGTCATGAAAAAAAAAACTGATCATGCATTTTATTTTATTTAAACTTTATTTATTTTATTTAACTTTATCTTACTGTATTTAAAGATATGGCTCATAAGTCTAACTGTAACCCATCTTTTGTGGCTTTTTTTTTGTATGAAGCCATGAAAGAATAAGAGTGCATACTCGAAAATGAACCAAACCAAACAATATTCATCAATTAATTGCCACTATTCAGAGTTCACAACTCTCTCTCTCTCTCTCTCTCTCTCTCTCTCTCTCTCTCTCTCTCTCTCTCTCTCTCTCTCTCTCTCTCTCTCTCTCTCCTTGTTGTTTGCAATGTGCACAGAATGTTTGACAATCAATATTGCAAGGCCCATCACCCATTGATTACAAGAAATTCACGTCTGCACTTAAGTCACGTGGGCATGTGTTGCCAGAAGTCAAGAATAATGGCCTCATTAAACGTTTTACTGACTAATACGCCACTTATGGACTCTCCCAAAGTAGTACATTTATAATGCTTACAACGTGGGTTCAAACGAGGCAAAGACACCCCCAGTATTAGATAATCTATAATATGTTAAAGTGTTAACTATAAAATCTCGCTCTCAGCAGAACTCGTGTACTTTGAACCGGCAGCTCCCGTCATGTGATGAGGCTGCGTCGATGCTGCTGGAGTGACTCGGCAGCCCCCCCTGCAGCATCACGAGCACATGACACATACGTTGGCTCGCTCAACGTTGTCATTGGCCTTGTTCATAACCGACCAGGGCCCACATAGGTCATGACATGCTCAGCTCAAAGTCTGATGTTTTGTAAAACTTTACATTCCACGCCTGGCCTGGTTTTCATAAAAAGACCCTGTGATCAAGTCCAGATGAATAATGAAAGAAGAATCCCAGTAACGCCACTGCTCCCAGCTCAGGCTGGTTAGGTGGAGCTCAGACACATTATGAGGGCCTTCTGGTGGTGCACTGTTTATGGTTCAAAGTAGCACTGATAAGGGAATTTCCCGCTTTAGACGTGGTTTAGTTTGGGTCTTAGATTAGAGGTGGTTGAGTCTAACAATGGGGTTTTGGTGCAGCTCCCTTCACAGCGTGGATCAAGCTCTGAAACCTCACATGTCGCTTGTTCGAGTGCTGAAATGCCCAAAAGAACACCCGTCTTGTTGGAGCTTGCAGAGCGGCCTACTTTCACCCAAAGGTGCCTCTGAAAGAGGCAACAAGGGGCTGGAGACTGAAGATAGTGGAATAGGACGAGGCCTCACTCAGTACAAATAAAAAGTGCCCACTTTCTCGTCTGCACAAGTGGGGGTCACTCATTCCTGTGTTTCAGACAAGATATGCTTTCTTTGTACTCAATGCAGATTATATACGTTGAGGTTGAGGTAACAAGAAAGTGTTTTCTGTGAGAATAGTGCAATTCTCAGGTGCTTTCAGCAAAAGTGTATCAACATGAAGGATCTACATTAGAGGCCCTTGTCCTCTCTCTCCGGGTCCACACCGTTCTTTCAGCAGAAAGAAACGTTTTGGTTGCAGTTCGATCAATATTGAAATAACGTCAAGAAAAAAACCCCGGTGAAAACAATGATGATCTAACTCAAAATCACGAGTCGAAGTATAATAGGAACAAAGTGATCGTGGGTTTCTTCTTACTTATATATTAACCAACATAAGTTGAATGTTGTTGATATTATGCCCCCAGGCAAGCTCTAATTGTTACATTTTATTATGGAAAGTTAAGGTGTGTTTGGTAGTTTTGCTATACAAGTGCATGGCAGTGTTTTATGTGTACAATAACCTTCATTTTATAGCCACTAAAGTTGCAAAATACAGTTATTAATTAGTAATAATTAGTAAAAGCTCCGTCACTTCCTTATGCTGCTCTTTTTATATAATGGCAGTATAACATATTTAGCCAGATTCGTGTAGGACCACTTATCCCGTTGAGCTTCACGATACAGTGGGACATTTGGGATTCACGTCAGGTACCCGAGAAACAAAACAGAGTGAGGTCTCACTCTCACTTCTTTTTTTCCTGCTCTCTGGGTTGGACTAACTGCGGCGTTTCTGCCCAGTGACGCAAAGACGTCACCAGTCGGTAGGCGGAAAAGCGGCAGTGTGTGTGTGTGTGTGTCGGTATCTGGAGGAAGCAAAAGAAAGCCAGACCGGGTGCTTTCATAAAGATTCACACGGCCGGTATAAGAAGGTTAGCTCCGTGTCGCTGTAATGGCGGTTCCCGCGGGTCAGACCCTCCGTGTGGACAGAGGAGCCCCCGAACACGACATTGACATCGACGAGAAAGAGTTGGAGAATATCACAAAGAAACACCGAGAAGAGGAGGGGACAACGCTGCCGCTGCATTCCCCTTGGACGTTTTGGCTGGACAGGTAAACGCCATGTTTACCGGTCTCGTCTCGCGCGTTGCCCGTTAGGTTTATAGCCCCTCGCGGGACGAGCAGGAATGATGGAGGAGAAGAAGAAGAAGAAGAAGAAGAAGAAACGAGTGGAGGCCACACAGCTTTCCGCAGGCCTAACCGTAGCGGGGTCGTGTTGTTTCCCGTGACATTCTTCTGTTCACAATACCGTTAGAAAGTTAGCGTTTGACTCGGCTGTTGTTATCCAAGCTAACTGCGCATGCGTCCACCTTGTTGTTGTTGTTGTTTTAGTATACAAACATGCTAGTCAAGATTCAAGATATATTTTTTTGTCATATGCACAGATAACAGACAGTTACTCCGTACAATGAAAAGCTTATTTTGCTAGGTCCTCACACACATAATTACTCAAGTCAGGTTACTTTAGCTGCGGTTCCCAGCAGTGCTGCCCGAGAGGTTTTGTGGTCTTAAAAAGTAGCACAGTTGATGATAATTCAGCCTCCATCTTTCCCAGCAGCCAAACGCATCAGTCCGGCGTTCCTACCAAAATAAGAGCCTCGGTGCAAAGTGCTTCTATAACCTGCCGGTCTCGTGTCTCCTTCTCCTTTGATCATGGGACGACACACAGCCTGTCTGGGCCTCTTTTGTTGACTCAACGTGTTGACTTGAAAGGAGGACATGTTAATGGATAAAGCTCCTGAAAACCTTTCAAAGGGTCCAGACCCCATTAGGACTGGAAACCATTATAGTCAGTGAACTTTAAAATATATATATATATATATATATATATATATATATATATATATATATATATATATATATATATATATATATATATATATACACACACACACACACACACACACACACACAGGGCCGGCTCTAGCCCTTTGGTTGCCCTAGGCGAGATTGAGTTTTGCGCCCCACCCCCACACAGACACACACAATACTTTACATCACTGAAGAGACATATATTAACTTAACTGCTTTACTTTGCATAGCAGTTTTTCACCCACTTATAATTCTACTATTCTACATTGCAGTTCAACAATAAATGGTGCATGGACAACAAACACCAGAATAGTTTCAGAACATTTTCTTTTTTATTATTTTAAATAATTTATTACACACTCAAAGTTAGGATTAAGATAACTCCATAAACTGTGCAAAACACTCTTTTTTTTCAAATATGTTTATTGAACAAACCTCAAAACATGATACAAGCTGTATAGGGAATGACTATGGTTAACAAGGTTTGACAGGTTAAGTACAGGTTGAGTACTACTGGATGTCCCTTCTCCTGCAGCTGTATTTAAACACAGAGTTCATCCATGCTGTTCGTTACACAATTGCATTTGGTCATTTCTATCATCCCACCACGTAGTTGCATTGTACAAATACATTTGATCTCATCTGACCATGTAACTTGTAGTAGATAAATTACAATTACTGCCACCACTGCTACAAAGCTAAATAATGCTACTGATTACAATTAGTAGTATTAATGTGATGTGATTATGAAAGTAATAATTGATAATAATAATAATAATAATAACAATAACAAAAACAGCAACAATAGTACTAGTTGTGTAGGCTACTTACAAAGTTCAGAGGGAGGCGAATCAGGCGTCCTTTCTCCAGCAGGTGCCGGCCTCTGAAAAAATTGCCTGAGTGCATCTGGCCAATTTAAAACAAAAATAAAAACAAAACAAAAGACACATATACATTTTAGTATATTCCTGGGGAGGAACTGTACAGAAGGGTGAACACCACCACTATCCCCTAAATGGTTACTGTGTGTGTATGCACCTGCTAGTTGTGAATTCACTAAACAGAACGTATGCCATTTATAATGAATGTAGACAGCAACTGTACTTTTCATAACTAGCATACATTATCCAGATACTGGTCTTTTGACATGTACATCCATGTAGGTTATCAGTGAAGTTACGTTTGCTAGTAATAGCCTACGTAGCAAATTAGCAAAATAACAGTTGCTAGCTAGCTATAGCTAGCCTAAGTGACAGCAATGAAACGTCCAATATTAGGTGATGCACAATACTAAATGTATTTCGTTTGACACCTTAATGGCTGAGATGAGAAGACTTACCTCTATACTTGACTTTCTTTTCCTCTTCTTCCTTTTTTCGTTTTCGTCCCTGTGCTCCAGATGGTTTAGACCGCTTCATTTTTGCAAATGTCACGGGCCACTAAAAGTGGCCGCGCAATAGATTTTTCAGATCGCGCACATTTTTCAGACCGCACAAACGATTATTTTTCTTTTGGAGTGAGCCATCTTTACAATAGAAGATCTTTGATGTGACGTGTCGAGTCTTGGCCAATCAGCGTCCCGTTTTCTCGACAAAAAAGTTCAGATTTTTGGCCGAGTTGTTGTCATATCCGTAATAGAACATCTTTGATGTGACGTGTCTTGGCCAATCAGCGTTAAGATGTTTACAGCGCCCGTTTCTCAATATGCTGTCTCTCTGTACTTGATGAGAAAACTCACAGCTGAATCGCCCCCCGGTCGCGTGGTCGCGAATTGCTCACAGTGCTGAAATGTGCGCTGTGAGGGCGCCCCCAACCCATTTGTCGCCCTAGGCAGTCGCCTAGTTCGCCTATAGCAATCGCCGGCCCTGTGTGTGTGTGTGTGTGTGTGTATATATATATATATATATATATTCTGCAACCATTCTGTCATTGCTGAAAACCATTACAGCTGTTTTCTATGAAGCAAATATGAAGTATTGTCTGGTTGCAGCATCTCAAGTGAGACCACTTGCTGCTTTTCTGTGTTTTTGAATATATATATATATTTGACTTTTGAACATGTCACGTTAGGCTCTCTGAACTGGACGTTTATTCTCCATTTTAACAATCAAATGGTTAATAATCGGGTGAAAACACATACAATGTGACACATTATAATCAATGAAGTAACTAATATGTCAGATGCAGCCCTAAGTAGGACAGCCTGGTGTCTGTAAGGTGTGGGTGCATTTACATCATTACTGTGAGCTAAAACAGTTTCATCTTGTTCTTCCAGATCCTTACCAGGCACGACCGCTGCCCAGTGCGAATCCAATCTGAAGAAGATCTACACCGTGCAGAGTGTTCAGGTGAGCTTCGGTGTCAGCCTGAAGAGCCTCGTCGTCTTGAGAGGAAAGGGATCGAGTGCACGACTTGGCTAGGAGTCAAGTTTGCTCCCTCGAAGCAAAGGGAATAAGCTGTTGGTGTGCACTTAAAGCTCCAGTAGGCACAAGTGGTGGGGGTGAGGAGAGGAGGAGATGAGACCATAATATCCTGAAACACGAACACGTAGTGCACGGTTTACTGACATCATATTCCATCAGCTTGTTCTCGTAAAATTCAAACTGTCCCACTCTATTGTTACCGCAAATGTGTACCTTTCTGTTGATTAACATATTGTCATGTGGCAAGAATGACAACAGTAGCTTGTGGTACTGCACACTGTAAGTGCATCAATATTAGACTTACAGGAGGAGAAACGCTGCATTTTATTGAACAATTGGAATCAATTTCTTCTCTGCAATTTGATCTGTTGCGTCGTCGAACCTTACGTCTCGGAGCGTTGAGAAGGGAATGCAACGCTTGTCAACATGTTGTTTCATTTTCTGTTTACAGCTGTTCTGGAGTGTATACAACAACATCCCTCCAGCCACAGCACTGCCTCTGAGATGTAGCTATCACTTAATGCGCGGAGAGCGGAGGCCACTGTGGTGAGTCTATTATTATTATTATTATTATTATTATTATTATTATTATTATACATATTGTGAGTCTATTCCTTAACAAAGGGAACATTCTAACTGCAGCTCCTGCAGTAACTGTGCATGCAATATTGTTAAAATGTTGCATGCATTGGTGTGATAATGATAAAATGATAATGTAATAATTACAACAGAGCAACCATTGAACTTTAAAAATAAAATAATATTAAAAAATATATTTAAGTATGCCATAAAACCTTAAATTATTACATTTTATTTTGGAATCGTTATGTAATTGTTATTAAAAGGTTCCCTGTTTGTCACATTAACAGGTTCAGATCTGACAAATTTGCATTCTGATAACTTTTTACATGATCCAACATTTTTCTCTGTGTCTCTTCAATTCATTTAAAGTCACATTATGTATTTAATGGGAAACCTGTGACTTGGTTGGGGTTACACAGAATAGTAGGAAACAATTACATTTTTTATTTTTTATTTTATACCAACAGGGAAGAAGAAAGCAACGCGAAAGGAGGTGTATGGAAGATGAAAATACCAAAAGAAAGCACTGTAGGTGTTGTGCTCTGTTTCGCTGCTTTTCGCATAATAATAGATGAAATGTGAATTATTAATTAGCCCCTCTGTGTTCTTCTCGCTTCAGTCTGCAGTTTGGAAAGAATTGTTACTTGCTACTATTGGGGAGCAGTTTGCAGATTACTGTGCCTCAGGTGAGCTACTATCAGTCCATACTTGATATTTCATGGCTTTGTTTTCAGAATGAGAAGAAATTTGCTTTTTTTTTCTGGTTTTGTTTACACATCAACAAAGCAGTTGAATATTTCTTAACAGTTTTCTTTTTCGTCTCCTGTTTTGTCATTTCCCAGACGATGAGGTCGTCGGTGTCAGCGTTAGCGTTCGGGACCGGGAAGATGTTGTCCAGGTCTGGAACAGCGACGCGTCGCTTGCTGGCGAAGCAAATATCTTGGCAAAAGTCTATGAGCTCCTCCCGCACATATCTTTTAAAGCTGTTTTTTATAAGTGTAAGTATGCCCTTTTTATCCACTTATATCGCACGTTCTGGATTTATAAATGTGAATCAGGGGTGCTGCTGGGTACGCGTACCGTGTCGGTAATCTAAAAAGGGTGCAGTGAACTCGCGTTAGATCATTAATGCTACTTTATGAACAAAACAAAAAAAGAAACCTCGTGGTAAAAAAATTAATACGAAATACACAGACCGATAACCATTTTCTTAGTGTTTGAGCATTGATCTTGTGCAGACAAGATCCTGGTTTATAGTCTAAATCATGGCAGTAGAGACTAGATCTGTAACAAGACTCACTCACTAACCGCACAGATTTCAACAGTCAAGGCTAAAACTCGGTATTTGGGGAAAAAATATTTATATATATCTCTCTCACATGGCTTAAACTTAAAGGAACATTTAATATGCATTAAGCATATTTCTCAAAGTAATTAACTATCAATTAATAACCCTAATTATGACCACATAACATCAAACACAAGGGTTTAACGTTACAAACTGTCAATAGACACGTCTATGGGACTCGCTACATTGAAAACCTGTCAACGTCACTGTGAGACGGGCGTCGGCTTTACAGATACCATGTCAGGATCTATCACGAGTCAAGTTAGCCTGCAGGGGGAAAAAAGAAGTATGCATCTGTACTGCCGATTGGACCAAACACATTTCAAAGACAACACTTCCAACCAGAGCATGCCAGAGGATGATTTAAGGAGCGTGCATGGCTGTCAGCCAATCAGGGCCTCGCTGACGTTGCAGAGAAACGGCCCATGTGCCGTAATAGCTGCTCCACGCAGCACATTCACGTCGGCGAGTCTTTTCAATACAGGGAGAGAATTCTAATGAGCTACAATGTAAAGAAATGAGTTGAACCGTTTACAGTTTTTAGTTTCAAACTGTCTGGGGAATGGGTTAACACACTTTTTAATGTTTTTTTGTTTTTTTTGTTTGCCATAAAATGGGTTTGTACTCACCATGAACCTCTCTGACGTTTTCAGCTCACATGGAACATCATGCCTTTGAAGGAGGACGCTCAAGACATTAAATGAACATAAAGCACTTTTTTTATTTTTATGATTTTAACCTGAACTCTGTACCTGCCTTGATGTAAAGGTGCTGTCCACAACCCAATCAAGAATATTGTTCCGCATCGAACGCGGAAACTGTTATCGATTTATATTTTTATAACTTTTAATGACTGATTGACGTGGCTCCTCCTCCTCAGTATGTGTCCAGCATAAATCCCATCCAGAGTTCACTAGCTAACGTGGGTTTTTGACTTCCTCCTATACTGAACTGCGCTGTCACGGCCCGTCGGACCTCCACCATTTATTCCTGGTATGGAAGCATCCGCTATAAAAAAACAACAACATGTGTCTTAACTGTTTGTAAGATATCTCGATTCATATCAGGTTTCAATCAAGTCAGCTTTACTCAGTGCCAAAGCACTTTTTCTACCAATTTAAGGACATTTCAATCGTAACGGAGGGTTTTCAAATCCGCTGGGGGTTCGTCCCGTTTTTCTGAGGATGGAGTGAATGTCCCATTCGGTTTCTTGAGGTTTCATCGGCCGTACCGTCGAATTGAAATCAGGGCGACGCTCGGAAATATTGCACATGACTACCCATTCCGATCGCGGCGTCCCTTCCGTTGTGAAGCCATCGTAGAGAATCAGAACGTATGCCAGCGCAGATATGGCCCCCGGGGCTTTAGTGGGAGAGGAAGACCCAGCCTGAAAGGTGCCTCTTTGAATGTTCTCCGCCACGCCACATTCAGCGTTTCTCTTCCTCCCCATGTTTGAAAGTAGACCCTCTGAGCGGGTTGTTTGGTGTAATACTCTGAAGAGAAACTGCACAATTTTTGCGCTCCGTACTTGTTTCCCCAAACAATATAACTGGACAGTTTTTTTTTTTTTCTTCTTCTTATAACGCAGAGGGGGGGAAAAGGCAACGTTGGCTTTAGAGGAAGCAATGTGAGGCTTACATTTCTATCAAAAGTAAATTATGACAGATGTGACTAGTTTCAATAATCGTTGAGTCGGTTTCACCTGCTGCTTCGAAGACAACAACACACTTTAAACCTTAAGTCACACTGACTTCACCTTGAGAACGTCCATAATGATGAATAGCGTCACTATTAATAGAGAAAGAACATATTTTTCTATCCGCTCCCTTTCCAAACAAATCACCCAGATCGGGTTTCCTTCACTAACAGTTTTACTATTGCAGTGTAGGCAACAGGTGTTTTTATGTCACACCACTTTTATAGTTCAACTTTGGACTGGTTGATTATGAGGGGACAATATTTCCTTTGTAAACATGATTTGTTTTGCAGTGACACGGACAACGTGAATAAAACGAAAATGAAAATACAATCATTATCATCACGCGTGTTTCTTTTTCCACAGTACACTAAAACCCCACTGGTATGTCCCTTGGAAGACGGTTTTTAATCTACAGTTAAAGGAACAGTGTGTGGCATTTAGAGGGCCCGATTGGCAGAAATGGCCTAGAAGATGAAGTATGTCTTTCTTTAGTTTATATCATCTGGTGGGTTTGTGTTACCTTTTTATTAGAATGAGTAGTTTATTGTCTGGTTTTGCGTCGGCCACCGCAGGTCACACTTTGGCACTCAGGATAATTTTCCGTCGGTTGCAATTTCCAAATTGGCCACTGGATGCCACCAGATCTCACACCTATAAGACCAAAGACAATATTGATATTTGTGCTTTAGGTTATGACACCACTTTTTATACATTTGCCCCACTGTGTCAATAAGCCTCTTTTTCCTCAGATGTTTTGACTCTTCATAGAAAGAAAAGTACGAATATTATTTATAAACCAGTGACTTGCTGTAAGGGATCACAATCAACTATAGAATATTTCAGAATATCCCATGTGTGTAGTAGTAGTAGTAATAATAATAATAATAATAATAATAGGATATATAATCATGATTAATTAATGACTAATGGGCTTTTCTTCTGCGGTGGAAAGGATCAAAGTTCTTTGTGGAGCCCTTTTAGAAAGGATTACATTATATATATATATTTTTTTTTAAGTGCAGATTCCCTGATTCAGACCGTTCTCTTTATGGTCCACAGTGAACTCTGTAAGCCGGGGCCAAAGCACAGATAATTAGTGGTTTTGACCTCTTCGACATGTCAGAAATACACAAGATGTTGATGGGAATGTCATTACACGGACAGCTTGCTTGTAGGTTTTAGAGTGCGTGTGTCTCCTGTGGTTATAAAATGCATTCAGAAGGCCGGTCGGTCATTTAGAAAGAAACCAGCACAGGTCTGCCTCCACCGAGCTGCACTTTCAAGTATGGCTGACTACAGCTAAAATAAAAGTCTCACGGTTTTTAGGGAAACGCTGCTGCTCCTCTATGATTTCCACACGTTGTCACTTGTTGAATGTTCTAAAATGGGTGTTTTGAAGTCCCAACTTCCAGTGATTCTGTTGAAACTATTCAAGTGGTGGTTCTTTCTGCTCCAGTCTCGATGTTGCCGTCATTCACCATCTGCCAGAAGAGGTTTGTTCCCTCTGAGTTGTTCTAACAATGAGGTAAGTGTTTTAAACTACACACCTGGAATGCTTAACCGAGCGTGCAGAAGCCTGACGTCATCAGCGCTTATTGTGGTAACCGTGACTCCTCACAAGGCCGCGTACAGTTATGTACTTTAAGGTATTTGAAACATACTTAACTTCAATGCCACTTATCTCTTTTCTTCTCCATCTACTTTCTCACCCTTTTTAAACTGCGGTAAAAATAAACAAAGAACCACATGTATGAGAATGATAAAGCACGTACTTGTGCTAATTATAACTCATTATTATGCATAATATCAATTTAACTATTATTATCATGAACTATTACTTTATAAGACTGCTCATATACTATGATGTATTTGACATGGAGCACACTGTATGATGATGAGCCAACACTAACATGGGATGTACTTTTATTTATTTGTTGATTTTTACAATGATGTCAAGAAGTGTTTTGTTACAGTATTTTTATTACATTTTAATTTCTAATGTGGCCGCATTAAAGTGACTGAGCTTATTTAGTCATTCACCCCCTGAGTACTGGTGTATGTTTGCATCTTGCATTATTATCAGAACGGGAATGGCATACACATACTGAACTGTTTAATGTGTCCACCTTCATGGACAGATGTGCAAGTATGTGAAAAATGTAACGACGACAAAACATTTAGACGAGATGTGTTGCGAAGTAACACACTTCCAAAATAGTGTTTATTTGTAATTTAATGATATTAAGGTTCAAGTAAAGAAAGGAAAAAAAACACCTTTACAGCATTAAAAACTATTTCAGGTTTGGCCCCTAAATGAGAAAAACCTCCATCGCCACATCCACATCCACATCCCCCCACCCCCGGGTGCACAACAACAAGGTGTCATCTCCCAGTCACTCGATAGTCATTTACTGGTCATTATCTGTACAGCCTCTCCCTTCATTACATGCTGAATGCTGCTGCCCCCACCAGCGACACGGGGAGACACCCCCACCTTTGTAAATCAAGAGGAGCTCCTATTCATTTGCTTAATTACCTAATTAACAGAAAGCTAATTACTTTGTTGTGTGTGTGTGTGTGTGTGTGTGTGGAGAGGCTGTTACGTAACTGATAGGGATCCACAATTAATTTGTAACTACACTCCATCCAGTTGGGGCCTTTAATCCACGCGGCGCATCATCAGACGCAACACCAAACAAAACGCGTGAGGCAGTTGGGCCCCGCTGAGCTCGTAGATCCGGTATTGACATGCAGATCAAGCCACTGAAGAATTAGGGAGATCGCGTGTCAGATTGCCTCCACAAAACTGCACATGCATTCGAATGTTTTCTTCATTAATTACACCAGACAATCGTGTTTACAACCTTTTTGGAAGAAGAAGACAAAAAAAACTCAACAAAACCCTGCAGTAATCCTGTGAAAGACTGACTCGGTACACAAATCAAAGCACAACTGCAAATCCTGTTAGCGGTATAATGGGAGTCGTGTTGTGTGTCAGGAGATAAAGTGTTTTGAAGCGGGAGGATGTCCTCATGACAAACGCATTCAAGTTCAGTCTGTGGTTTTTCCTCTCAGAGGTCAGGGTCAAAAGGTCAAATCTCTCACGACAAGGTTTTGGCCATGGGGTTCTGTGGGTTCTGGCTGTGTGTGGATGTGCGTTCACATGCCCGATTCCAGTGTTCGAGTCAAACGGTGACGCTTCGTGTGATCAGCTTGAACGTCTATGAGGACGGATGTGTGTCGCTGTGGCTTCACGGGCCCGGAGGTCATTGAACGCACCGCTGTGGTTGAAGGCCGTGCAGGGATCGATGTGTCTGTGTGTGTGCAGACACACACACAGACACACCAATCTTTACAGTTAGAATGTGCTGTTTTTGAGCTGCAAGGACACGCTTCTGTAAAAACAAATATTATCATATTTTCTTTAAAAAGACACATGATATGACTATTTTATGCATATAATTAAACTCATTTGTAAATATTACTGTAACAATAAACCATGTGATACAAACTGAACTCACCCTGACTTATTCCTTCATTCTATTTAGCGACTCAAGTCCCCTCTTTGTTTTCCATCAAGTCTCTTTGTGTTCCAACTGTTGTTGTCGAACACGTTTTATCTCTAAAATGTTTATGGGGTCAGTGGAATGTGAAAATGTGAAGGTAACAGGAAGTAGGTGTGCTGTGTTTTCCTGTTTGGCCTCATTTTCTGTCACTGTTACTATGAATTGAGGTTTGTTTGTTTGGGGTTTTGGTGTCAGTAACGTGTGTGTAACAAAGTGCAATGCATATGTAAAATATAATAGGCGGTCGTGAACATTTAAAAATATCAGGTTTTTTTGCAGGTTCCAAAAGATTTTTTTTTGTTTTTGTAATTTGTTATTGTTAATATGCTCTGAAAAGTCTGCTTATTGTATTATTTGAAGCTCAATCTGTAATACTCAAGTATCGCAGGTCTGACCTGAGGAACGCATTGAAGGTTTAAGGACATCACAGATCAAAATGTCTCGAAGAAATAATACAACGACACAACAGGAGGACCGAGAATATGAAGTCAAATCCTCATAATCTTATTCCGTATAAATCTCACGGCGCTGTTTCCCAGTGACTGGGCCTGGTCAGAGGGTGGCGCTCTCTGCTAAGAAACAGATTTCCCTGAGAGAGTTCAGCAGCAGCTCTGCTCCCAGATGCAGCCATGATGCAGGCAATGTGCCGCCGCTCAGAGAAGCGAGCTGTGCCTCTCAGACCTTGATCAAGGACAAAAAAGGACTTAAGATATTTTCTCTTGGGGTTAAATTAATGTGGCTTTACAATGAGTGTTAACTGGACTGTTGAACCGGCCCGTGGTGATGCTCGTCTTCAGGGGCAAGTGACAAGAGATTTTAATTACTGTTATAATGTTGTTGTTTTTTTTGGGTGCACTTCTTGTGACTGTCATTTTGAGGTGAAACTGTTTAGGAGTGCACAACACCATTTAACCACAAACAAGTCATAACAAATAATTAAAATAAAATAGAACATAACACCCCCTTTTAATAGCTAAAACTCCTCACAGCTGAGATTAAAACATCTTTGATGGTCATGTCAAAGCATTTCTTTTTTTTATGCACTGAGGCTTTGGAACAGTTATGATGAACCTCAGATTAAAAAAAAAAAAAGAAGAGAATTTTCTAAAATAATAAGTTAATTCCGCCTCGGTTGTAATTAGTCATCTTAGACGTTTGAGCTTTCCTGACAGCCCCCTCTCTCTCCTGTCACACTTTGGGCTAAAACTCATGCATATCATTACATTTCCCCACAGAAAGGATCTACTAAGTGCTGCCGAGTTGTACTTGTGTGACTACGACGTGTCTGCGAGGGAGCCGCGATGCAATGAACGTTGTTTACCCAGCAGGTGGATATGACGTCACGGACTTGGAACATCAAAAACAACAACATCCAAAATCCGCGATTCTTCCTCCCCCCCACAACCCTCTCTCGGTGCGTTAAAAAAAAAGAAGCTAATAACAACATTAAAAAGAGGAGCTCGTGCTTTTCTCCGCGAGGCAGACGCTGGGAGGCAGCGCGTGCGAAAGTCCACATTTTGCTTCTTGTTTCTCGACGCCCTCCTCGGTAAGATGATCTCTTTTCTCCTTGTAGTTAAGTTAGTTAGTTAGTGCCCCCACCACACACACACACACACACACACACACGCACACCTCCTCCTTCACCAACACCACCTCGCCACCAACACCGAGGGCGGGCGTTATTGTTGGTGTTTACGGTGTGGTTTTGTTGTCGCACGCTCGCGGGGACGGGCTCGTTATCTCGCACTAGTCAACCCGGTACCCGTCCGCTCCGCGTGCGCCTGTTAGCTGCTGTAAAGCGCTTTCCACGCCGGTAAGTTTCACTATTATCTTCATGTTCACGTTAGCTTTCGCTGTGTCGTATCTAGATACCTGCTGATGCTGCACTCGCGCGCGCGCGCGCACACACTGAGTTTGTCTTCGCTTTTTGCGCGTGCGCGTGTGTGTGCGCGAATGGTACAATTAGAGAATTAATCAAAGACTAATAAAAAACACCTGTGTTGTGAGCACGCGGGCTGGCTGGTAGTGTGGCCGTAGCGCTGCGTTCACGTCTCCGTAACGCGAGTGGGTTTTTGTAGCTAACTTGTGTTGTGTCCTCTACTTTATTTTATTTTTTGGGGGGTAAAGTTGTGTTTCTAACTTAGTTGAGGCTACTCACGTGGGGGAGCACCTTCATATTGTTGGGTCTCAAGTGCCGTTTGGTCAGAGCCGTTAACGGTTAATTTACAACGCTACCTGTTACGGGCGCAGCCGTTAAAGTTTTTACTCGGTGAAAAGGGAAGTTTTGAGTGCCGTGATTTCTTTGGAGTGAGACCGTGGAGGGAGATTTACCTCCCCCCTCTCTCTCTCTCCACGTGTTGGCTGTCCTAAAGACCAGAGGACGACATGAGCTGTTAGCAGCCAAACCATAGTTATTATAGTCCAGCGCAGCTTTAGCCAGCAGCAGGTCCACGTCCACGCGGACTGTCCCGTCATGTGCGTCGCTGCTCCGGCGTGGCTGAAGCAACACGATGAGAGTTTTCTTTTTTTCTTTTAAAGCGGATATTCAACTTGTCGTCAACACAAAGGATTTAGACAATTGGTTTATTTTAGTCAATTAAAGCTGTGATAGATAATGTGTCATTTGCAACAAAACGTATGACATGTTTTAAAGGTGAATAGTTTTGTGGACGTGCTTTATTTCACCAAGTGTGAGCTCAGTGGGTTTATCGGGTCAGACTCAAGTTACAGAGCACTTGTTCATCACTTTGGAAAAATCTGGTTTATATTTTAGTTAACTTAACAACGACCTGCTATTGCTGTTGTGTGAACCTGCAAATTAACTTTATAACAATAATTCATATTAGTGCACTGTCCACAAGGAATGTAACGTGACTTGAGCTACATCTGTTTTGCCCTGTACAAATTAATTCAAAGCAATCAAATACATTAATATACAAATTATGTCAGCTCCATTTTTTTGTTTTAATTTAATATCTGTAACAGGTGTAGTGCAGACAAATGGGCACTGGTTATAGAACAATGGTGACTTTCACTGTGCAGTTTCTTTAATGTGTATGTATCATAAACACCCGTGTAGTTAAATCTATGACTTATTAGTCATTTGTAAAGTCAAACGTAACTAGTATTCTCACCAAAAATGATAATTTCATGTAAAAAATAAATAAAGATGCAGATGATAGGATCTCTATTGAGAGTGAACCGCATACACGAGAGAATGCAATATTACCCTGATACATTTATATACATTTTACAGTAAGTCTGCAGCTGGCAACAGCAGGACTAAAACCATCTGAAATTTTTACAAAAGGGGAAACTGCAGCTTTAACAACTATTGCTGGCAGTGCTCCCTCCTTCTTGGTCTTTTGGATTAGTCATTGTCTGAGGGGAAAAAAAACACTTTTTTTTTCTGTAGGAGAAGTAAAGTAAACAGCCTCCAACAAGCGAACCTTGACAACCCAGATTAAGGAAAACATTGGAGATCAAACAGTGCTGCTGCTGGGCTGTTGTCATGAGCTGCCTGAGAGAGGGAGAGCTGCAGTCTATTTGAACAGGCACCGGGGTTTGTGTGCTCACTTATGCAGAAATGGACCCTTCGCAAATGCTGACCCTTGGTTTAAAAAAACAACAAAAAAACAACGCATGGTGAACTTTCTTTGCAACTTTCCTGGGCCTGCCGTTTGACACTTCTGTTGCGTACATCAGACGTTCTGCTGTTTGTGATGGGAACAACCTAACGCCGTCCCCCTGAATACATTGCATTGGCAAAGGGGGGGGGGGGGCTTGAAATTTGAGGAAGAGCAGCTGTATGCATTGTAATGATGCAAGATCCTTAACGCACCAGGCTGTGATTTAGTATGATTTGGAAAGCCCTTGTTTCTAGTTTGGCCTCTTCAGGCTGGGGGCTAAGGCTCTCCTTTGTAGAGAATTGAGGTTCAACTGGTAAGAAAGTAATCAGTCACTCATGCATTCAGCGTGAGGACTCCCGTCCCTGAGTGGAGCGGCCCTCTCTTTCATCTGATGGCTCAGTATTTGTGAACACACACCGAAATACTCTGTGCTGGGTACGGAGAGGCTGCAGACCGACTGCGCTCTCGCTCGCAGCTGAATGAGAAGGAGAGTTATTTCCCCGTGCAGTGTGGGAAATAGTGTTCCGCGTTTGCTCCATTGTTTCTTTCAGATTTATTTGCCTCTCTTCACCCCTCATTTGGTTTCAGACGTAAGACGCCCTCGAACCACTTGCTTGAGACACTTCTACTTTCTTTTTTTTTTTTTTTTTTTTTGTCGTTGCACAAAGCGAGACAAGTGACGGATGAATAAAGGGAATTTTTTTTCTGGTAGATGAATTCATCATGTGATTTTTCTTTTTTTTTTTTGCATGTTTGATTCACGCGACACAAAAGGCGGTGGGAGCACCGGCGATGTGAACGCCAGTGCAGCGCGCTCATTAGTGCCGTATTACACGAATGTAAGTGATAACAAAGGGGGGAAAAAAAGCAGAACAATATTTCCAGGGTAAAGGTTAGTGTGTCCCGGCCCCTGTGGCGTGCCCAGGCAGACGGTCGTCCGTGCCGGGGAAGGCTATCGGTCAGAGAGTGGAGCCGCTTCAGGTGCGCTCCGTGCAGCTCCTCGGTCTCTATGGAGACTGCAAAGCGCTCAGGACAGCCATTAACTCATGCAGCCATTAATTACTGTCTTCTGTCATCTGTCCTTAGTAAAGGGAGGGACGCTGACGAAAAAACCCCACAGAAAAAGTCGTCTGTGTGCATGTCACTACGGTCACTTAAGTTGCGATGCGAAATACATTTGCTGCTGGTGTTGTCTTTCGCATAAACGCAGCGTTGTCATTTTAATAAATAAGTAGCTTGCTGTACATGCCGTGCAGTTTGTTGTCTTGATGGCCTGCAGAACATATTGCCTCGGCTATGTAAATAAGTTATGCTCTAACAAATATTCAGCTCAGTCCCTTCCCTGTGTGACACGTATTTTATTGTTCTCTGAGTAATATCATTGTATTTAAATCTAGGTGAAATGTGTGATGGTTATTATTAAATTCTTTTGCAAATACGTGCGAGATATTTGAGACCAGGGCTGCTGTTAACGATTATTTTCATTGTCGGTTAATCTGCTGATAATTTTCTGGATTACTCGATGAGTTGTTGGGTCTATAAAATGGTGAAACATGTCAACCAGTGTCTCCCAAAGCCCAAGGTGACGTCCTCAAATCACTTTTTTTGTCCCCAACTCAAAAATATTCAGTCATAAGAGAAGTTTAAAAAAAACAATTATCACATTTAAGGAGCTGGAATAAGAGTATCTTTTAAGAAAAAAAATGATTTATCGTCAAAGAATATGACAACTAATCGATTAATTGTCGCAGTAATTTGACTGAGCGTGTTGCCGAAACAGGATGAAGACGTTGGTTTTGCAGTGTGTTGTGGTGCTTAGCGTGAACATTTGACACCCGCGTTACGGTTGTGAAACTGAGACCTATTCAAAATGTATATATGCGTACGTTTTTTGACATGCATCATATTCAGACATAGTTGTTCACGCAATATTTTAAACAACTAAATTTAGCCGATTCATGAGAGAGATTAGTTGGGTTTCTGGTCCGCTGAGTTTAAGTTTAAAGTAACACTTTATACCAGGATGGTTGTTTCTTTTTAGGCGCACACACACCTTTCCCTGTTTTCATTTTGAGTGAGTGCATGTAATAACATAACATCAGAGTTTCCCTGAGTAGCACAGCGTTTTGGGAATGATGCAGGTAAGCTACAAACCTTTTCATCCAGACATGAGGGGGCTCAACCATATGCTACAAGCTGCGCTCAGCTGCCAGGCCAAACCTCACACCTGTTTGTATCAGCTGTCCAGTCTGCATGTCGGTCTGCCCGTGTTTATGGCGCGGCTTCGGCGGCCCGGTGGATTTAATTTTAAAATTTTTAGGGGGTTTTCTATCAAATATGCATATGTCAATGAATGTTTACGCTGGTATGGTTTAGTTATTGCTTTCAACTTCAAGTTGTATTTTGTCCAACTCATGTTTTTTTTTATATTTTCATGATAAGGTTGTGAGTTATAGATCTGTGATGCACGTTGCCTTCTGTCAGTTTGTAACGTTTTCAGTTGCAGTGGTGGCTTCCCCCCCCCCCCCCCCACTCGCTCTCCCTTCAGCTCGTGGCTGGTGCCACCTCGCAGGTTTCCTCCGCTTCATTTCGCAAAACTGCAGCTGGAAGTGTGAAAGCCGTCGCCTGCGCCACCACCACCAGTGTTCAGAGCTAATCGGACCACAGGTTAAATCATTATTATGGCACACGAACGAGAGCAGCGAAAACTGAACCGCGAAGATGTCACAGGCCGTCACTTAAACCCCGCTAACGCTGGTTGGCAGCGTGACGCGGAGCACGGCTGCAGGAGCACGTCTTTAAGGGCCTCATCCTTGACTTCTCGGCTGTGTTTTTTCAGTTGGCAGTCCCAGCCTAATAAGAAACACAACATGGCAGGGCCCCGCTCCTCCGTCATCATCGCCGCGTGGAAAAGTTGGTGTTGCTTTGATCATGTCTTTTGGGCGCATCACTCCGGCTTAGCCCGCCGCTCGCTATGTGATAAGCCATCAGAGCACTCAGATCTAAGCCGGCAGCTCCGTGGGCTCGAGGAGAGACGGGGGGGAGAGAGAGAGAGAGAGAGAGAGAGAGAGTGTGTAACGGAGACGAGGAGAGAGCGGCGATGCAAATTTTGTTGACAGACTGTTGCTGCAGCTGTTCTCTTCTGCCTTTTGAATCCAACAATGTTGCCGTCCGTCTTTCGCTCGTCTGCGCAGGGAGAAGGCCAAGTTTGCAAGCCCCCTCTTTTGTGGAACAGCGGCGTTCCCGTGTTGTTTACTTGGCCCTCTTGGCAATTAATACGCCTTTTTTAATTAGACGCATGTACTAATCGCCTCCAAAAAAAAACTACACGATTTCATTACTTTACAAACTCCGATGTACAAGGGCTCCGCTTTCACGCCGCTCTCCTCCCGTCTGCACATAAACCGCTGTTTCCTTTCGACCCCCCATTACGAAAGGGGTCTCCTAATTGACGGGATGTTGCTTGTTTATTTGATATATATTTACCAGCTGGGTGGTAATTGGGGAGCAGTAATTACCCGAGATGCAGTGCGGCGCTTCGGCAGAGGTGCTGCCATCGCTGATGAGTCTGGAGCACAGATGAAAGTATGCAGGTTACTATTCTCCTCCTCGCGGACTGTTTAAATACTTGACAGCGGTGAGCAAGGGATGGCTAATTGGGCCCGCGTCCCTTACACGGGCTCATTGTTTACTGTGATGATGCACGGTGCGAGATCAAACGCAAGGCGCTTTTATCTTTGGAATTTTGTTTTCTTTTTTCTTTTCCTAGGTCCAGTTGTTGCCAATGTACCTGAGCAGTTAATAGCAACATTAAAGTGTGTGTGTGTGTGTGTGTAAAGGGCCTCGTGGATTTGGAGTCCCTCCTGGATGATGTAGTTCCTTCACTGATAATGGCCTTGTTAACTGAGATTCATTACCTCTTCATTCAGAGTCCCCTCTGGATATTGAGGGAGAGTGTTCTCAAGCTACTGGGTGAAGTCATACTGATGTGGTTATTTTTTATTTATTTTATTCGCCAGCTATTCGTGTAAGGCGGTGACGGTATCTTCCCCGACTCCCGATGATTCAGTTGACCTGAGACCGGGGTGGCGGGGGGGGGCGGGGTGACTTTGTTTGCTTCTCAATTCCACTTTCTCTCTCTCTCTCTCACAGACACTCCTCTCTCGCTCTCCAATTCCCTCAAACACACAGAGACGCACACCTTGTTTGTGCTGTTGTCTGATAGCTGGCTCTCCCAGTAGAGCTGCAGACTTTGTTGTTGTTTGCCTGTGTGTGTGTGTGTGTGTGTGAGCGAGTGTGTGTGACTTGCATTCGCCCGAGCTCCTTGGAGGGAGTTTGTTTTTGTTCTCGGTGTTGTAAACAGGGCGAGGCTCTGTTGCCAAACCACTCCGTTGGAGATGGTTATTTTCACAGGAGTTATTTTTTGTTGTTGTCTTGTTTATCATCTCGGTCAATAGATGAGCCTGGGATGGAATTATGTGTTGTGTGGGGCAGCAGATAGCGCAGCCCTCCGTTTATTGCACTGGAGAAACACTTTGTCACTGTCGTCTCTGGGATTTAAAGAAGCACTTTTGTTTATCTCTTAACTTTTTTTTTATTTTATTTGATAAGTTAGTACAGTAGAATTTTCTTTCCAGTGACAAAATGATGTTTGAGTAAAACTCACAGTCCTAATGTTCAAATATTGTAATCTATTATTGCTTTAGATTTTTGACTAGTCCCCATATACAACTTATACAACCATAGCAGATAACATTTGGTACTTTCAGTGAAAGTCTTCACTCGTGAAATCAATGTTCAGGTTTCAGTTGAAGGCCAGGTCCTAGTGCATTCAAGTCCCAAACCAGTTCTCAAAACAACATATTTGTTTGTTGACTGAACACACCCCTGGCTAGGAACGACTCCAGCTGGGGAGTCTGTGAACACACACCAGTTGAATCGTGGAACAAAACCGCAAGGCATTTGGCCGATATCTGGCTTTAAACCGACGTGGGGGGGGGGGGTGACGACGACCGATAAGTCTTTTTGGTAGCCGTCATGTCGTCCATCTTTATATCCGGTCTATGTTCTACTCACAGGCCTCTTTTTCTCTCTGTACACTACAAGGCTCCCTCTCGCTAGTGCACCGATCCTTTACTTAGCTGTATGAGGGGAGCAATAGATTTTCAAACCACACTAGACTGATACTAGCTGGTAGTATTCCCCCCGTTTCCATCCTGAGAGCGATGTGCTTTGCACGTGCACACACCGGTAGTCAGGTGACATGACAGCAGGGCGGCACACGGGCACACGGCCCTCGATCCTTTGGAGAAAACGACAGCAGCGAAGTTGATCCACTTCTTTTTGGAGTTCAGTGCTTAGAAAGCGCAGAGTTCAGCTCCTTGAACATCTGGTACACAAACCAGCGTTTTACCAGCGAACGGAACGGGTTAATGCTGACTTAGCTCGTCAAGGGGCTTAACGGCCCCCGACGCCGCTCTCGGCTCTCCTCGTGAATCGGCGAACGCACGTTTTATATTAGGGATGGAAATATTGTTTCGTGTTATTGTGGCTTACGAGACATTTATCTAAGCGACTGGCCCGACTGGTCTAAAAAAAGACCCAAGATAAAGACGAAGCGAGAGAACAGGAGACAGAGTGGGTGAGAGAGAGAGAGAGAGAGAAGCTCAACTGCAACCAAAGCTTTTTATTTTTTGCTACTTATTTTGTTCCAGGACCACAGCAAAGAGCACGGGGGCGGCGATGTGAATCGAGACCTGCGTCCCCGTGGAGCGGTTAACGTCGTACCGGAGACTCGCCAGAGCTAGCTTACGTGTCACCCGTTTCACATTCTACTCGTCGTATTTATCTTTCGTATCAGTTCTTCTCAGTGAGTGGCGCTGACAAAGCGCCACGCACACATGTCCCAGAGTTGCCCCCCATCTTCCTCCCTCCAAGCTCATCGCCCGTTAACCATTTACTATTTACTGTTTACAGCCCTTTTGTTGGAGATTTACCGCAACCTGTTGTAAACGCTGCGAATGTGGTGCGGTTTAGACAATCGGCTGCCCTTAGTTACTGGATATATTTCTGAAAGCCTTTTCATGTTGTGTGCATGGAGTGCGTGATGCACAGGCTTTTAATGTGTCGGCCAATCAATTTCCTCGCGCCCCGGCAAAAACAACAACTCGCCAGTCAGAAATGAGTAAATCAGTCCATTCACGTCGTACTACTGTACAGATGGGATTTGGGTATTTTGAGTGCATGTCTGTGTGCTTCATACACAATCGTGCGCCGCAATTGAAGGGGCTAATTCAAAGAATTTAAATCACTGCGCCCCCCCCCCCCCCTCCTACCCCTCCGCAGTGTCATCTCTTTTTTTTGCATGAAAGTGAAATGAATAGATGAGCAGTCTCTTTTTTTAGCAGCATAATGGCCACATTAGAGCGCGAGATGGATAGCGGATGAAAATGCTGTATCCTTCATGCGCTCTTTCTCTTTCACTCCCTCACTCTGATCTCTTTTATCAATAGCGGGGTCCCCGTGTAAAAAAAAAAAAAAAAAAAAAAAAGCTCGCAGGCCACGTGGAAGTGTTCGGTTGAACCCGCGCGTAGTCGGAGGGATGGGGAGAAGCAGAGGTGAGAGCAGTTTGGGGCGGGGAACCGCAGAGCGAACCCGCGCGGCACCGAGTGTTAGCTAATGTGTGATTTCGCGCCGTGGAACCAATAAATAGATGTTGTTTCGCCTCCTTGTTTAAGCTTCATTGATTGCAACGCCACGCCCTCCCAACAGATTCACGGTACATCCCCCCCCCCAGTGAGATCATGCCATCGGAAGCTGCCGACCACATACAGTCAATATGTAAACAGTGGCGTAGACGGTTACTCACTGCCTGATACTGATATTTCTCATGGCTGATGATTCATCCGAGAGAGATGTCGTCTCTCAGAGTGTTCTCAGGGTGCACTGCACTCACGGTGGTTTTTCAATAATTCACCCTGTGATCTCCATTCACTGCCATGTGTACTGTATATGCTAATCCTGTAGGCCATTCGAGGCCACTCACTTCTTCTTTGGACTCTGATCCATAAATAAGTAAGTTTTTGCCTGAAAAGGCAATACTGTTGCTAACTGCAGCTACCTGCATAAAAGTGAAAATGGACGGATGTTATCGCAGCGGACAACCCGGCACAATGGATGCTGATTTGCTGTGCGTCCTTTCCCAGTTGCTTTGCAATGGAAGCAAAACCTTGAACTCAATTTAGTCCGTTGAACATCAGAAGAGTTCATACAATGCCTTTCCTTTTTTCATCTATTGATGGCAAACTATGCAAACTTGAGATGAAAATGTATATATAAATAGGAGTTGCATAGAATTTGCTGTAATATTCAAATAATGTGGCTTACCAACATTTCCTTGGCAGTAGGGCTGGTTGATATCATTTTATTATTAAAGAAACAATCTTTTTAGAATAGGAGCTATGAGAAGATAATGCCAAGTCACAGCATTAAGGTGGTCAGCTCTATTATGTAACATAACAAGACTAACCTCTCATTCGTCTGCTTATAATGGGAGTCAACAGGGCGAATAACCGACTCAAAAATGATATTTCTCGGTCTCAAAATACAATATCCAGACCAGACCGTGCTGTTGGGTCAGCCGTCTGTGAAGACGACCAGCCACGCGGGCGTTGTGCTTGTTTAGCATTCTGCAGTACGTCTACTGTTTACGGCAACATGCAGTAATAAGATTAAAGCCCGTCATCCACATTGTTTCTCTCCTGTAATCGAATTGGTGGCCACTATGGAAAATAGAAGAGAATTGCCAAAGAATAGCAATGACAACATCGAGTGAGACATGCCAGTCTAACTCGGCCTAAACAAGAGTCGTAGGTGTCGTATTTCCTTTCTTGCCTCTTCACATTGTGAGATTTGAGGGACTGAGCTCTGCTCGCAGCGGAGGTTTAAAGAAGGCCGGGATGCTCCCTCGCTTTTCACATTCCAGCGAGCGAAACCGCCGCCACTTCTCTCCACTTGTGCCAATGTAAATGATTTGCATGGAGTTTGTCCCTGCTGATTACGGCTGTTTGGACTGCTCCTCGTTGGAGCCGTGCCAATTGAATTTTCTGCCTTCTAACGCGCTTGGAGAGCGGGGAGTATGGTTCTCATTGGGGCCCCGCGGCTTGATCTCCTCCTCGCCTCCCCCCAATCCTCTCGCAATCACTCTGACAATTAGCGAGCTCGACCGTCCCCAAATGGCACACGTAATTAAAGAGTTGGCATTATAATTACAATGTGTTTATTGTCTGTTTATGGGTTTTGTGCAGTGCCTCACGCGCTGGGAGATTTTCTTTTGGTGTAAACGGATCGAGGGCTGTTAACATACTCGGTGGTAAACGTGATTTCATGTGGTTAACATCTCGATATCGCCTTTATCAGCCCTTTGACAACGCAATTTGGCCGACAGCAGAAACTGGCACCCCCGCCCCCAAAATTATTTAGTCATGGGCTTTTTAACGGGCGCAACGGTAAATGCATGTTAAGCAAGTGATGCAATTTATTCTCTTCTCCTCATTGCCAGGCTGGCTGCCACGGGACTTCTGCCAGCTTTAAATAAGTGGCACCCAGATGGCATTCACACGATGCCCACTTGGTTACAAAGCGGTCCTGGGGAATAAAGCCGGCCGCCCCGACAAGCAGCGGGTCGGCCGCTGAGCCTGTTGCTTTCTTTTTTTTTGTTGCACTGGGTTAATGTTGTGTCACTTTGCCGGATTCTTTGGGAAGGTTGTATCTCGGGGGTCCCCTTGGTGAATTGGGAAAAGAGCCTCCGTTAATGAGGAGGGCGGGGATAGAGAGACAGGGGAGAGAGGTTCTCTGCAGGAGCGTTCCTTTTTTTCTTCTTCTTTCTTTCTGCTAATGTCGGGCTTCTTGATTCCTCAGAAAAGAGCACGGGGAGGCAAGTGATGAGCTCGGGCTCTAGAGTAATATAGGTCTGTCAACAACAGGGTTTCTTTGCCTCCCTATCTTAAAAAAAAAAAAAAAGAAGCAAAGTCTCTTTCCTCCTCTCCTCTTCTGTGCCTCCTCCTCCTCCTCCTGCAGCTGTGCTGGTCTCTGGGCCGCCTGTCTCCTGGAGAAGTGGTGAACTGTGTCATCTCCAGCCACTAACAACTACCAGCTGCAGCAGCAGCAGCAGCAGCCGCCGCTGCAGATCCAGGGGACAATAAAATAAAACTTTTATAGCGCAGAAAAATAAATAAACAAAGAAACGACACACACAAAAAAACACAACACCACAAACAACCCGCGGCTTATGCAAATGCCGGGGGAAATGTGTTAGCGAATCGATAAGCCCCATTTGTGTACGAGGACACCGCTTTTTTTTTAAACACAGATACACATTAATAAGTTTGTTGTTTTATCTGCACCAGCTCCCCCCCTCGCCAAACATCTGTTTATCTACTACAGTACATGTTAAACCCACGCGTTATTACGATGAAACACAAACCGTTTGTTTGTTGCGTTGTGACATGACACGGCCCAGAGCTGGGGCAGGGCGCTCGCTGCTGGAGGCGCGTCAAGACACCAGATGTTCGAGGCAAAGTTTTAGTCATTGTGGTGGGAGAGAGAGGGGTCAAACTGTCAGTGGGTTAAAGGTTGAACGGCATGAAGAAAATAAAAACCTGCAGCTACTCGCACCGCTAATTAGAGATGAGAGATTTATCGCAGACTGGTGTATTTATTCTTATGTTGCTTTTTTTTTTTTATCTGATTTGTAAAAAATCGAGTGACACGTCAATATCTTCCGCGTTTTTTCTTCTTCTTCTCTCGCACGGATGAAAAATGAAACCTCAACAGCCCCGTCCCATTGTTTAGCTTTTTCTCCTCCCAGTCACCTTGTAATTGTTTCTATGTCAGAAGCAGCTATTAGCATTGCTAGAAAATGGTAACGCTTTGAGGGACTCATCTCTCTGAGAGAATGGCTCTCTATCACACTCTCGCATTCTTTTAAAAGGGGAAAGGAAGATGAATTCTGCCCATAAAGGCTGTATCACAAGGGCTTTTTATCCTAAATGGCTCTGGGGATTGTTATCTGTGGGAAGTGTGTCCTGCCTCCGTCGTGTTCAATCAAGTGTCCACTTAGCTGTGACTGGGAGTAATTGTTCCCAAGTGGGCCACACACTGACCTGTTAATGTCTGCACTGACCCTCTAACCTTGTCAGCACGTCTTGGGGAGGAGTTTAAATCATGTGGATCTCCTGCGCGTCTTTACGCTACCGGGTCAAGTGGGCGTCGGCCCCCGAAAGACCACTCTCTCTCGGTAATTGTCCCCAGCAGCGCGGGTCAGCCGCGGGTGTTCCCAAACACCGGCTCTTATTAGATGAGGTACTGGGAGTGGTGTGACTTAATGGGTCAAGCCATTGATCCGATACAGCACCAGTTACACCCCGCCTCCCCTCCCAGTGCAAAACCTGATCACCGGCTGGACTCTGTAGATCCATGTCACTAACACCAAGGATGCTGTCGTTTTTTCAAGTTTCCCCTTGTTAGTTATGGTGTAACAACAACAACAACAAATATGTTCATACGTCGCGCTATCAAACAAGCAGCAGGTGACCTGTACTTATTATACGTAGCATAAATAAATACATAACAGCCATCACTCGGTGTCCTGCTCCCTCAACGAGGACGGACAGCTTGAAACGGCCGTCTACTTCGCCTGGGAACTCTCACACGAGTGGCAATTAACGCACACGCTGCGAAGTGGAGTTTCTTCAGAAACTGACATCGTTTGTAATGTGAGTGAAAAGAGGGGATTACAACCACATGTTTCCAGAGCGAGTCGAGTGTTGAGCAGCTGGCATGCGAAAAGTGAGAAGGCTTTATAGTCGGAGGTAAAATGTTTTCACTTCATGTTGGCGTCTTTTGCGTGTAGTATATAGCTCAAAGTGTTTGGTTGTTTTAGTCTTTTTATTTTAATTTTTTTTTATGGACAAATTTACGCAATAAAACGTAACCGCGTTTTAAAAATCCAGCGCTTGTTAATTTGCAATAAAGACTCCGAGCTACCTCTTTAAGCGTGTGCTAATTTTAACACCCCTTTCACGGGGCTGCACATAAATCCCATCTCTTTTTGAATCTTCTCAAGTAGTTTCTAAAGCTGGAGTAAGAAGTCGTATGTGGGAGACGACATGTCGATCTTAAAGTTAGGGGATCTTAAAAAATCAAGTGAGGGGCCGTGGGGCCCCAGCCGTGAAGCCAGGAAAGCAGAAGGGGGGTGGGGGGGGTGTCTGTCGGGATCGACATATTTTCGGGGAGTAATGACAGGGATGCGACCGAGTAATCAGTCGAGTCTTATCTAGGGCCGATGGCAGGCACAGGAATGTGGACTGGTCTGTGGAAACAACGGCTGCACTAATGGGGTTAGTCGAATTCCACGCTGGTGAGTTATGAGGAGTTGGGACGTCGGGGCTGCGGTTTGTTGTGTCTGGTCGGAGAGAGAGAGAGACACACACAGTGCTACACACACGGAAACAAGAGTTATAGTTTTAGTTTTTGACGTGCTGTCCCATAGAGCATAGGCCAATTAACTGGGAGCTGTACTGCTGGAAGACACAGCCACATTTAACAGCAAAGTGGTACACACACAAACGCACACACACACATATATATCAAGGCCACACATGCAGCCACGACTCTTGTGACGGGGACAAAACCAGAAGCCATCCGTTCCGCTGCCTCATTTGCATGGTCTGAAAAGCGTATCTGGAAGTCATTAGCATCTTTCCACTTGTTTGTCAGGCGACAGATGAACGCTTCTGAGCTCAACACGATAAACAAAATGTCGTCTCCAACGTTTTTCTATGCGTCACGTATGCGTCACGGCTGCCCCGACGAGGCGGAGGCCGCGTCGAGGTGACGGGTCACCGCTTTAACGTGAACGCGGCCTGCCGGGGCGATCCCACGTGTAGCTTTCGTGGCGCGATAACGGAGGTTTAACGATCTTGTCGTAAGTAACCGTCTCATCATCGTAAAAGTCAGTAATGTGTCGGTGATGTGTTTTTTTTTTAACGATTTTTTTTGTTTTTGTTTTATTGGGGTGCTTTCAATAGAAAAGAATACTCAACTTGTAAATATTGTAGTCTGTTTTGATCACATTCAGCAACGTGAAATGAATGCAGCACTTTGTCTTTTGTGCGTTCATCAAAAGCACTCCCACCATTTTAATAAAGGTCAACCACGCGACATGTTTACTGTTCTTTAGGTGAGAAATGAACCACAGAAACTGCAACGGAAACACCTTTCGCTGCTATTTTAGTGTCCGCCATCGCTGCCAATCTATGTTCAGATGTAAAAATAACTTGTGTAGGCTGGGAGGTGCCAACAGGAATCGGTGTGTCACAACTTATCAAATACTTGCGGCTGACGATGATCACTTTTACTTTTGTCTGTTGAAAGCCTGTTATGTCATTTCTGTACATGTGGGCTCAGCGGACCAGGTTAGGGGCTCCCCCCACCTTTTTCACTTCCTGTTTGTAATAGTTGTATCTTTTTCTTTTCTCTCTCTCTCCCTCCCCTCTCCCCAGTGGTCCTGCCCTCAACACGGTGAGCTGAATTCTGATTGGAGGAATGGAGCGCCAGTCTGCCCTGCACCAGTGATCGGGGTATGTGGCAGTCCTCCCGCTAACCCGTCTCTGACTTGGTACATTACTGTGCGCTGTTTCTCTGTGAAGTGCCTCCAAAACACACCGTTGGGTCTGTCTGTTAGGCTTATTTGTATCAGGCCATAATAAGCTGGAAGCAGATCCCTACAGATGCATTGTGAGCTTTTATTGCTCAGCTTTTTTTAGGCCAGCGAGTGTGAATGATGAAGACACAAATAGTACAGAATAGTAGCTGAATATTTTTTGGGGGAAATTGTATCTAATTACCAATTTGACTGACCGATATTGCAATTAGTTTGTATAAATTAAAGTCCAGGAATGTTCTTGTGGAGACTGGTTCCAAGCCTCTGAATTGCTGCCCATATATATGATTTTGCCAGAGATTTTATATTAAAAAAAACTAAAAAAGAGATCATCAGCGGAGCCAATCAGGGCTACTTCATGACTCCTAATCATGGAGGCCCCGATTCCCCAGAGCTATTGAATTAATACGCTTAAAACAATACTATGAGATTCTTAACATCGACCAGAAGATCCTGCCAGGGATTCACTTTCTGTCCACTCTGCACACCACCTTTTATTTATTCAGTGTATTCAGATCAACACTACTTTTTCTGTCTTTTTTTAAATATCAAAACAATACAAAACTAACGTTAATTAGCTACATTAGTATTTTGAGCCAACAGTTTTTAGGCGTTGAACTGGAAAACGTTCACCTCTAACTTTTTCAATAATTGATCAACTGAATAGTAATCGGCACCTACTTTGACAATCAATCAATACATTTACAAATTATTGTGAGCAAAAATGAAACAAATTCAATGGTTCCAGCTATTTCACATTTGAAAAGTGGATTGAATATTGTCGGGGTTATTTGAGAAAATGACACGTAGATCAATCCTTTATTGAAATAACTGTTAGTTGTGGCTCTATTAAGCCATAATTCAAACTGGGACAATTCACTCTTTCAAATAATATTTTGATAAAAATTATTGATTGTCCAGAATATTTTATAAAAATTAAAATGCATAGTGTTGTTTATTTTTGCATCAATTAATACAGTATGCAAAGTACGGGTATTTTCAGCGTTAAAACTGCCAGCTCATGTTATATTATTAGTGTGAACTTGCCATTGCAGTCGTAAATATATGAATATACGCGCCTATACTGGCCAACCTTTGCCGTTTTGAAAATCCATGATAATAACTGTTATAATAACAGTAATTGCAATGACAAATGCACTTAACGGCACACGTGAAATCAATAAAATATGTTAATGCAGCATATTGCCCTCTACCTGAATGTTGCACCGTCAGCTGCTTTGTGTTCGGGACTTTTTTTTTTTTCTTCAACATCTTTGGCGTACTGTAGTCTTTCTGTCCCTCTGCTCACCTCTGTCGGCCCCGGGAGCCCTGATTGGCTGAACACTTTCTGCACTACGGGCTGGCTGCTTGCCAGCCGCGCTGCCAGTGGCTGCCGTGCCCCCTGATCAGAAGAGAATGTGACATTTGTGCAGAGGTAATGGAATCTGCGTGCAATTAAATCTCTGACTGTGAAGAGGAGTCTATCTCCTCCCTGCTCTCCTGCCATTGCCAGCAGCGGGGGGGTGGTGGTGGTGGTGGGGGGGGTGGGCACAATGATGAAACCTTCCCAGCAGGCCGCCTTCGCCGCACTCGCTTTCCCAATCTCCACGTCAGGTTGTGTTTTTTAACTCTGCCACGCTAGCCCTGCCTCCGTCTGGCAATTAATTAACAAAAACGTCCATTAGGAATCTCTCAGAATATTGTGTAAAAAAAAAAAAAAAAGGAGGGAGAATATTCAATTACAAAAAAATAACATGACACGGCCGCGACGTCACTGATGCCTTTTAATGAATTTGGCTTGCAGGTATTTCGGCGTGTTTTGATGCGTTTATTCTTCGCGTGACAACGTGGCAGAGAGCGAGGAGTGGGGGAGGCAGAGGGCAGATCCATGCACGGCTGAGCAGAGGGTCATAGCTCTCCGCTCCTCTTCCTCCGCTGCCCTGCCACTACACTTAACGCCTCATTTGTGGGCTCTGTGGCCAATGACTTGAGTCTTGTGATCTGTTGCCATAAAAGGCAGCTTTCCCCTCTTTGCTGATGGGGCATTTGCTCGTGGGTTAATACCAGCCTCCCCCCCCCTCTTCCCTCCTCAGGCGAACTCTATCTAATGGATATGTGCATCCCCATCAGGGTAGCTCATAAACATAAAACTCTCGGCGGGCTGGGAAGGACAGAGCCACGCCATTGAAAGCATTTCCCCTTGAACTTGTGCAGGAGTAGTTCCTATCCGTGTTCCTCGTCCACACTGGGTGGACGCAGACGCAGGATATCCAGGTCAGGGTTTGGCTAAATCCTCCCCGTCTGAGAGGAACAACCTCAGATTCGACATGTTCCATTTCATTTGAACGGCGAAAGATTACATTTTATTTTGTCCACGTCCTGCTGCAGAAAGCGACTGCTGTTCAGGTTCCGCTTCCCTGGTTATTTGTTTTGTCATGATGCATTATTTAAGTCGGTGTTGGTTGAAGGGAGTGTTGTCTCAGAAAATAAGAGGGTCACTCCGTTTCTTCCCTTTTTTTTTTCTTCCTTCACCCAAGGGTTAATTTGAACCAACAGTCAAACCGAACCTCCCCGTTTCCTCGCTGCAATGAAAACTGCTGGGCTCTCAACTTTCCTCACAAACATCCTGCAAAACCAACACAACACTGCTCCTCCTGGCTCTCTGCTCTGTTTTCTTCTGTCGCGAGAAAGGGGGGGGAAAAAAAGAGGCGCACTCATTAGTGTCGTTCCATCGGGCGATTAGATCGGTCTGACAGATAGACGCGGAAAAATTGTTTTAATTGTATAATCATCTGTGGCCAGCCACTTGTGCGGAAAAGTGCCGCTGTGATGCGGGCGAAGGCCGGGGAGGAGCACATGTTGGTGCTTATTTAGTCTTCGCACAGGAAATGAACAACAATCGGGGGTCCTGAGGATAAACCATAAACACACGACAAACCCCCACCCCCCCGTCCCCCGGGCAGGTTGTGACATGCTCAGTGAGATGTTGCTCTTTTAAAGTGATGTGTCTGGCCAGCGAGCCTCCTCCTCCTCGGGCAGAGAGGAGGGGGGCGCCCGTAGCCGTCACATCAAGATGGCACAACTCGACACGAGTGTAGCGGCGAGGCAGAACGGCTCGCGTGACGCGAGCACTGCCGGCGCTCCCGAGACCGCAGCGGCTGAATCCCATTCGGCTTGTTTGTTCGATGCAAGACTACGGACAGATGCCACTACATTATATCTTCATATCCGTCACTTGTTTTGCCTCTACCCCCCCCCCCCCCCCCCCCCCCGTCTCCTGCAAAACATCCCCTTAAACGACTTTGCATGAAGTACCTATCTTAACTGACAATTTGGTTGGAATATAATAACGGTTATCATCTCTTCCTTTTTCAAACGGCGAGGGGCAGTTTTACTGAAGCAACTCGTTGTATACAGACCGTTTTAGCTGCCGCTAATTTAGCTTAGTCTTACTTCCTTCATGCTTCTCCCTCAGATCACTGTTTTTGTGTGGTTTTGAATAGAGCTCACATTGCATTGCATCCCTCGCACGTAGAATGTCATCACTGTTCGAGCTGTAAACTGCTTAGAATTTAATGTGCTGCTGTTTTCACAAAGGCTTTGTGTACGGATTAACAGTTAAGGACCGGGGGTGTTATGTGTCTTGTTAATGACTAATATTTAGCTGTTTATCAGTGGAAGAACGTGTTGATTTATGATGCGTATCGCCGCATTTGATGTCATGTACGTGTACATTTTGGGAATTTGTGTATGTGGCCATTTTGATTCCAGTAACCAGTACATGTTTATCTTACATGCAGAGTGCATGTAAATGTGTAAATGTAAATGTCTTGACAGATCCGTTAGTGAATGTTTTTTTCTCCCCACCCCCCCTCCACCCAAGCCTGATGGGCTGAGCTGAGCCCAGGCCAAACACTGATGCGCTGCTGTCGGCAGCTGCGAGCATTTTTCAGCTCAACTCGTTCAATAGTCGTGACACAATGCCAGAAGTACCGGAGGACTGTGAGCGCGGGTGTTGGTACGAGAGAAAAGTTGAAATGGGACACAAGACGATTATCTTTATTGAGCGGTCCCTTCTGTTCCTGGTTCTTTACTCCAGAACATTTTGGCTGGGTACACTTCAACGCGACCTGCCTGACAGGATGGGGATCTTGTGTTTTTCATCGTCAAAGGAGCGTCTCTAAAAAAACAAGTCCCCCTTTATTGTTATTTATAATATTTTATTTTGTTGCAGCAAACCCAGGAGATGAGCAGTAACTTACAGCAAGTGTGTGTGTGTGTGTGTGTGTGAGATTCTGATTCTGATTCTGGCCTGCGATCGGATAACAAAAGTCGCTTTGAAAACGACAAGTGTAACCGCGGCCTTATAATCTGCAGGTTGGTTTGTCATCACAACCGTCGCGCGCCTTTGATACTTAATCAAATGATAGATATTCACACACTGAGCCGGCGTGTTGAGAGTCTCGCAACACAAAGCAGTTCATGGACTGAGAGCTTGTCACACCTCAGTTGTCGCCTTCGTCATGCTCGGTTGCTCAGTTGCATCTCCCGTGATAATGCACAGGGAGGGAGGGAGGGGAGGGTGAGAAGAGAGAGGAAGGATCAGCAGGTAACAAGGCAGCAGCGCTCCTCTGAGGCTTTTTGAATAGTGTCTCATGCAGCACTACATAAACGGGGGGAAGAGGACCACCAAACGGTGATTTCCCGGCTACACAGGGAGCCTCCTCCCGGATAATGTAGTAATGAGAGGTGACAGGAAGGACTGAGGGCCTGGAACGAAGCCGGGGCAGCTGGTCGGAGCGGGAGAATAGGAAGCACCGCGCGCCCGGGCTAAAGTGCAGCGAGAAGCAAATTAAAGCTCATATCTGCCATCTCCCTCGCCTCCCTGCACTTTCCTGTTTGGACTTGAAGGTGATTGGGAGCCAAGGCGGTGACAGTTGACGGAAGCTGCGCGGAGGAGAGAGTATTTATTTACAGTGAGACGCAGCGATGCTTGTTCAGGATGCGGTTTCACGCAGGATGTGCCCCCCCAACACACACACACACACACACACACACACACACACATATACACACATATACACACACACCTCCTCCCATCGCTCTCATCTCCACCCTCTCACACTACAATCCCCAGGTTTGATGAAGAATGGGAAGTGGGTTATTGGGGAGGAGGGGGTCGGCCTGCTGCGGGGCCGGGGCCGGCTGCATTGTGTGAGAGGCTGGGCCTGGATACAGCCAGCAGAGAGCTCACTCAGCACGCCTTCCTGCCCGACCCAGGAGGCGGTACCAGAGTCAACACAGGTCAGCGGCAAAAGGGAGCGTGAAGCATCAAGATTGCATTGTGGGACAAAGATTGTCTCTTGGTGAGAGGAAAATGAGAAAATGGTTGAAAAAAAAAAAAAATTAACAAAGTTGAGCACATGAGAAAAAAGTATAAGTGTGAAAGAAAGGGTGTGTGTGTGTGTGTGTGTGTGTGTGTGTGTAACCTGCCAGGAATTCCACCTTGTAAAGCCCGGGGTAGGGGGGTGCGGGGAAGTTGAAGGTGTGTAAATCCCAGTAATTACACTGGCTGTTGCAGTACAATTACCTTTGTCGTCACCCCACAATACAGTATCCACATTACGGTAAACTTCCCATTTTAAAGATGCAAGTGTGAGCAATGCTATGTCATACCACCCAAGAGCACATGTGTAGGAACCTGGGCCGAATAGAAGTGAAGAGGTGTCGCGGGCTTTGAACCCGGCCCCGTCCCGTCCTTACATCAGCTGAGCGTGCGAGTGTGCCCTGAAAGGTGAGCCTCCATAGGGTCCCTGCCCACTGGCTGTCACGTCGGCATTAAATCCTCCCCGAAAGTTTCAAAGGCAGTTTTTACGACCCGACTTACGGCCTCATCTGTGCGGACAGCGGCGTCTAAACTCTGGAGAGCCTGCCACATAAAACGCACATCTGTTTTAAGCCTAAACTGTAAAAAAACTGCACCCGCGTGTCCAGGCAGCGTTGAGTTAATAATACACTGGAGGTAAAGCGTTTAGCACTCCCCCGCAGCAAAAACAACAGTGATTGTCTTACCTTCACTTCTTTTGATCAGCTCTTTTTCCCCTTTTCTTTTAAAGAGTATGTTTCTGCCTTTTAAAAGTCAACAACACTGTAGAAAGCTAGCAAGGTCTTTGCTAGAATTAGTTTTTTTCCCCCCATCTCTTTAATTTTTACAGTTATGGTGAAGCAGGCCCTGGCATCCCAACTGAAATGCACATTTGCTAATAATAAAAAAGAAGTGTGAACCGCCTAACATTATGCTTCTGGCCATGCACTGAATTTCTGACGGAAAGTGCTGAAAATGAACCTACTTTTGGACACATTTAATGGTGTCAACTTTTAGCAGCACTATCTAACCTCGCTTTGTTGCACAATCGACACTTCTACAGTAAAGGTCTTCCACTCCTTTTACATTAAACCGCTTCATTTTGAGTGACGGAGTGACCCCACCGATGGCGGCGGACACTAAAATAATAGAGGATCGCCGCGGCGCAAAAAAGTCAACCATAGAATTGCCAAATAACGGCAAGCACTGCCAAATATACTATGAACAGTTCTGTGGGTGACGCAACCGAAGCAGCAGTTGTCATTACAGGGACAGTTATTTCAGTTCAGTCTCTGAAAGAGGAAGTGGGGTTCCTCCCTCCTTTAAGGTGTTCAATCCTTGCTCTCAATGTGCTGGACGCTCCCTCACTTTGGACCTGACAGAAGCAACGCAACGTAAACAACATAAATCTCAGGGCTGACTTGAGGTCTGCCCAAAGGCAACTGCTGCTGCTGCTATGCAGGTCTGTCATGTTTAACTGTAAGATGGAGGGAGGGGTTCAAGGCAATCACCATTCCTGTTGGGAAAAGCCCCGACATGCAGACATGTTGGTGGGTCCACCTGTTGCAGTCAGCCATATTTTGTAAATATTAGAGATAGAATTTAACTTTGTGTGTGTGTTGCAGACAAACTACTTTGTTGAGAACTGATCTTGCATCAGGGTTGCTTCTCACCAAGGGCTTCGAGGATGTTGAGGATTATTTTTTGTTTTGTTATAAGAGCAATGCGACGCTTTAGCAGTGAAGCTGCAGCTGCAAACTGCCAATAGTACCAACCAGAGATTACATATTATAAAATGTATAAAAGCACATTCAAGAGGCTTTACGTGTAGCACTGCCTGTTGTGATGCCATATTCTGGACTTTGTATACAATAAACAGATTGATTTGATTTTAAAAATGGTTTCCAGCCAGACATAAAATGCTTACAGTATACAAGAACTGTCGGCAATGGACGGACACAATGGGCGTCATTGTAGTGAAAGGTTTGAGTGAATCTGTCAACGCTTGTGCTTCTTGGATTTAAATAAACCCAAACTGGACCAAACCAAGCGAATATTCAGCCAACCGACCAATTCCAGATTGTGTTGGTCAAAAGGTCCGGCAACGACACCTGTTCCTTCTCTGAGAGAATGTTTTGTTTTTAATTCAGTCTTCTCTCCGTCTAATGATGCTGCCCGTGATTGAATACGACAACACGGTTGCCGTCTTTGCGTGTCTCGGAAAGGATTTGTTATTTACCGCGCCATCCGTCTCGAGTGTGAGCGGGGTCGCAGCCCTAATTGATGCTTGGAAGATGAGCTCAATTGGATGAGTCATTAGTCCCATTACCAGAGTTTTATTAAAAGCCTCAAACCGAAAAAAAGGAAGAGAAATCTGTTGTGGAAAATTTCCCTTTCGAGGAGAACAGGAGGTCGGATTGGTAAAAGGCAAATAATATATGTGTGAGATTGATCAGTGAGTAGCGACCCCATTATCTCCATAGATGTTAATTACACTGTGCTCAGCTTGCATGTCAAACGGCAGATAATTGAAGAAGGTAAAAGATGTGCCACACTTTATTTATGCTGTCACTTGGAGGCTGCTGGAAGAGCGTCTCTTTCTTCTGCGCCTTTTCTTTCCCCCTCTTCTTTCTCTTCACTCCCTTTTCTTTTTTTTTTTGCTCTATGATGTATTTATTGTTGGGTAATATTACAATGTCAGAGTTGATCATTTTTGCATGGATATTATTCGCAATCTTTAATGCGGCCTGTGTGTCTATGTGTGTCTGTCTTTTACTCGGGTGGTTTGTAAAATACTTTTTTTTTCAGAGCTCTTAAAGATCTCACCGTTGCGTTTTGTTTTATTGCTTCTCATTTCTTGCTTGGTTTTACTTTAACAATCAACAGCTTCACAAAAAAAGTTTTAGCCAGCGATCCCACTGACATTCTGCCTCTGTCTTGAAATGGACAGGAGTCACAATGTAAACCCCAAATGGAGAGAAGCTGCACCTCCTCAAAAAAATAGAGCTGCCTATCTTATGTCTTCTCTACATCAACAGTGTCTGCCACTGAAACCCCTTTCTGTCATTGTGGTTTCGTTCACCTGAGTAGCTTGATGTCTGTAAACTTCCTATTGACAGTATGAGCCACAGGGGACACACCGTACTTGAAGGAGGGAAAAAAAGAAAAACGCAAACAAAATATTTTACATGCCTATAGAGATACACTCTGTTTCCTGTGGAGGACTGTTGTGTGCTGCAATCTGAAAGTGCACGTGAACGCTGCCTGCACTCCCAAAAGCAAAGACACACACACACACACACACACACACACACACACACACACACACACACCACACACACACACACACACACACACACACACACACACACTGCCGCCTCCTGAGTCCCGTTCTCCTCTCTGCTGACATCATAACTCTGGGCGGAGCCTCGAGGGAGTGGCCATACTGGTGGTCATCACAACTCATGCGGCTGATGGACAGTCGCTGCACAGATGATTTAGTGCATCACCTGGTGGACACTGCTAAGAATGAGCCCAGCCTGATGGAAATGTATACACTATAGATACAGTCTGATGACTATACCACTGCATGTTTCTTCAGACTTTCTGTTCCTGGTTTTGTAGTTTACTTTCAACTGTAATGTCACAGTGGACGAGGACAAAGACGAGCGTCCCAGAGGGTTTCTGCCGGAAAGTGTTGAAAGAAGAAAGCGTCTGAAGCCCTCCTCTTCCTCACAGGAAGCTCGGCGCTGACGACCCTATTTCACCTTTTTGCTCTCACATCACCAGCCTTTTCACCAGTGTCCAGCGTAGCATAGCATAGCATCGTTGCTCTTGTTTATCTGCCCCGCCTGCAGACCAGAAGGCACCACGGGGCGGACAACTTCACCGGATTTCAAGTTTTTATGGTATCAAGTTCAAAGTGTTTTTTTTTCTCCCTTCGCCCACTTCTGGCTCGCCAGAGAAAGACCTCTGCTCTCTCACATGCCGGCGAGCAGCATTTCGCCGTGGCAGCGCTGCGCTCGAGGTCTGTTCTTTAATGGGCTTTATTGATCTAAACAACATCAGGGGTTGCGGTGATGTTATTAAGGCCGAGATAACTTATGTGTAATTCCACTCCAACAATATATTAGCCTTTTATTGGTCTAAATAACTTTGGCTTTTAGACAGTAATGCACCAGTAAGTCACAGCAGCTCTTCACGTCGGCAGGATCTTAATAAAGCATTTCCTCTGGACATCCTGCTGCGGAGAGAGTGAACAACGACAGGTTAAAAGGCATGCTGGGAAGTTTCCATGCCATCACTGTAAATTATCTCTTTTGAATACATAAATAAAGTGAGAAGAGAGCTGTGAACTGGAAAGGGGGTTGGGGTGGGGTTGTGCAAGGTTGTACAAACGTGTTCCAGCGCTTCGTCTGTTTCACACATGGAGGTGTGAGGAGGGCCGGGTCCAAAAGATGAACTGGAATAAGTTCAGCGCCGTGGAGCCTGTAGAGCAGAGCAGTGTTACCATGTTTACTGTTGAAATAGTTCACATGTTAATCTAGATTAATCCGTTGATAATTTCAACAGTTGGTCATGTAAAAGGTCCCATATTGTAGAACATGAGTTCAATGTCTTTATTATTTAAAGCATTATTTAAAGCATTTCTACATGCTATTTAAATACTGTGAAAGTATGCACACTTTTCAGAAACTTCAAATGAGCGGTCAGCACTTGGGCCGGGGTCTAGTGCGCAGCGCTGTCAAATAGTTAGATTACTTTTTTTGGGGGGGGGCAATTTATAAAACTAGTTGTTTACATATCAAGAATCCATATAAACACAAAAAAACAACCTGTAATTCAACGTTTTTTAACAATATTAGTTAAGGTTGAATATTACCACGTAAAAAAACCACATAATCAGGTAGAGACGAATGTGTTTTAGCTAGCAGACCTTTTATGAAATCACTTCGGTCAGAAATGATGACCCTGAATACATTTGGATTTATAAAGGCTGGCAGTTATGGGTTAGGGTAAACATAATGCTTATTTTGGTGGGCCTTAAGTTACAAAAGGTTGAGTATCCCTGGTGTAGTTGACACGCACAGGGAGTCACGACTGACGCTGTGACGACAGCAACCGCGCAGATGTTTAAGACCGGAAAGCGCTGACCAGCCTGAGCAGACGGGGCTTAAAGGGACAGGCACCGAACCAGGCGGAGGGTCGATACAGGTTCATTCAGGCAGGCAGTATGAGACCAAGTGTGTTTTTAATGTTAAATCATGTAAAGAGGATCTAGGAGCAACCCAAAAGGAAAGTATGAACCTGATAATGAGCATGATATGTCCCCTTTAAGGTACCACTTTGGATCATCTGGTAACTTGCGATCGGCAATTGTGCATAATTTTTGCCGCTTAATAGCCTTAACAATTGACGAACGCAGATCAACAACCCAAAAATCAATGAAGGAATGTATGAATAGCATATGTGTAGTATGTGTTTGCATGAGCATGCATAGTCTCCACCATAATAAGGGGAAATAATGGCAGTATTGATGTATATTAAACATAAATTGAATACAGAAACAAATTGTTATGACAAAAATTGTAAACAAAAATACACAATGATGACATTTCTAGGTCAATTGTCCAGCTTTAGAAAAAAAGAATAAATGATGCAGCCACAGTAATAACCCGTGTAATGTAATGATATGGAGTCACATTAGATATAGTTTTGGTACTTTATCATTGATTCAACGTGTATGTGTGTGCTACACTTCTCAATGGGCAGTTGTGATATTTCTTTCCTTTCAAGGGCATCATATATCTAATATTTATACGAAATAACGAACCCATTTATCTGGAAGTGTATTTTCAAGGGGTGGGGGCAGTGCTTCATAATTTGCAGCTATTTAAAGCCTCGGTTTTGGTAATGAATTATTTTGTCATCTCGACTGTGATGAGATTCATCTTTAATAACTGTAACAATTATTTTATTAAAAAGAGAAGCCATGCATTATGGCTATCTCGCCGAGGTCTCAAGCTGGAAGGGATTCTCATTAAGAGCATTATATTACCCCGGTGTGCTTTCAGCTGGATGTCCCGCTGAAATTGCATTAGGTGTCAACAATGTTTGTGTTGGAAGTAAGCAGTCATATTTACAGAGGCTCGGGGTTTCATTTGCTGGCTGACACCGGGAGACGTATTAAAAAAAAAGAAAGAAGATACTAATGTTCTGTATCTGATTAAGTCACTTAGAGAGAAACTCCTCCAAAATGTTGACTTTTAATATAAAGGCAGGCACTGCTCTGTCATCACAAAGGCATAAATCTTTATTCGGAGATGAGGGAACTTTTGATTGCTTGAGATTATCTTGTGATTCATTTAGTTGGCACAAAGGATCCCCCCCCCTCCTCTTCTCATTCCCAACATTTAGATCCCTCCCAAAACCGTAAGCATCAGGTTGTTTGCGTCGTGATTGATTCATCCGCGCCTTTTCATCTACATCCTGTGTTCCTCCTGATGGCTAGCATGGTGTGCGACGTTGTGTTTAGTTAATGGTTCCAGGCCCAGGGTTGCCGCTAATGACACGCTTGTAATTGTTTGTCAGTGTGATAATGCGCGATTTCCTATTTCCGCGTGAAGTCGGACATTTGACGGAGGAGGGGTCTTGTCAGGAAGACAAAGTGCTGTCATTTGTCAGCAGCTAAATGAGCTTCTCTCCTCTTGGTTTTCAATGGCAATATTCTATTCACACATCCTTTTTAAGGGGGGCTATTGCTTCCAACATCACTCAGTGCATTGTTTAACGGAGCACCTTGATTAAGATCAAACCAACAATGAGATGAAACTCAGGTTGTGTCCTGTGCTGCTGACACACAGAAATTGTAAACTGTATTTCACAGAAAGGCGGAAGTGAAATTACCGAGTGTGGTAATCTGTTATTCTTAGTGTTTCCTCGGAGTCGTCGCTTCCTTAAAAAATGTTTTAAATCTATTTCCTCATCTTTAAGAGGAGAGAGGCTTTCATCAGTTCCTGTCACCGTAAACTCAGATTTTGAGTTTTTGTGTGTGTTTTGTCTCTACTGCCTCCGTACTTTCCAAAGTCTCTGACGTCGTCGCCCCCTGAACAGACTAGTCTGCTCCTGTGTCCGGTTAGACTGATTCCATATTGTCGGGGTTGCGTGCGTTTTTTGGGGGGGGGGGTCCTAAGTTAACAATCTAATGAGCCAAACAAGCCAAACAAAGGCGAGGTGCGCTGAATGGGTCCCCTGAGGGAGCTACTTATTGTCACAATTGCCCCTCTCCGTCTTCTCTCCCTCTCCACTCCGTATCGATTCCTGTCTTCATCGGTTACGCTCCGTCCTCTGTAGCGCGCACACGCCTGGTGCAATCAGCTAAAATGTAGCCTCTGCTTTCTTATTATTACCTGGGTGCTTAACACTGATATTTCTCTCTCCCCCCCACCACCACCACCACCACTCCACCTTCAAGGACAAACGGTGTAGGAGAAGGCAGATCCCGTGTGAAGTCCCCGAGCTCTCGCCGAGCGGCAGATCCCTTTTCAGTGCCAGCTGTTCTCTCAGATACACCAGGCCGTGCTGAAATTCTCTTAATATAATTCTGGAGGGTGGGCGGGCACGGAAGGGGGGTGGGGGGGGGTCAGGGGCTCGGGAGAATTGTGCAAAACAAGCGTGCCAGCCAGGAGAACGTTGAATTTTTCATCAGCGGGCCTCAACTCGCCGAGTTAGTGGGCAGCGCTCTCATTCATGAGCAGATGTTCAGCGCAGTTACACTCTGCAGTTAATGTGAACTTGCTGGCCCCTCTGCCATCGGCTGCAAGGACGTTGGCAGCGACCTGGCATCGGAGAATTACTCCCGGTATATAAAGGCGCAGGCCCCGGGAAAAAAAAGCGTAGCCCCGACCCTTTTTTTAGCCACTCCCTCACGCCCAGGAGCTGGATCCTGGACAGGGGAAGGCACTGACAGCCCATCCGTCTTCGGCCCGACAGTGATGAAACGCTCGCCACTGTTCGCTCGCGGGGAGAGGAGAGGGGGGAGGGAGGGGAGGATAGCGGGGGGGGGGGGAAATTCCTGAAGATGATTTCCACAAGTTTTTACGTTGCTCTCTAATGACTTGCCAAACACGAAGCACTCAGCAGGTGAAATGCACTGTTAAGCATGAAACACATGGCGCTACCAGCCCCTGCTGTTGGTATTAAAAAGTTTTACATGCTGAGGAATTACTCCAGTGCTCTTGAAAGAGGAATTTCATAGAAACAAGGCACCTGTGGGGGGGCGGGCGTAACAGTTTGGCCCCGGTCGGTCCATAGCCGAAACCAGCTGGCGCTGTGGTCAGCCTGGTGGGCCGCGTCCTCTCCCAGCCCGGCACTTCAGACATCTGCATGGCCAAGCTGCTCGGCCCGGGTTTGATGTGGCCACGCAGATCTGTAATGGTCTCCCTCTTAACTAAGCAAAATGCTATTTGATGTAAAGTGCCATTAACTGGTCAGAGCGTGTACGTGACATCAGGTTTAGGAGGGCGGCGTGCCAGTCATGTTGTGTGTGTGTGTGTGTGTGTGTGTGTGTGTGTGAAAGTCATCACAGTAAAGTTGTGCACGTGGGACTCAAAACGGTGGCAACGACGAGCTCTTGTTTCCTCTGCGCGTCTCATTTTCACTTTCTAATTGGTCGTTTTCAGGTTGGCTTTACGAGAGCAAAACTAATTAGTGTTTCTAAATTCAGCTGAAAAGAAAAAAGGAAAAAGTCAGTCGGCTTGATTGTTCTGGTTTCCTCTCTCCTGTGTCAGCGCCGCTCAACAATAAAATAAGACTCTAATCATTTTCAAATTGCTCGCATTTTCAAACCCCACAGCTGAATGTCACTCCCCCCGGTCTCTTGGCATTTTGTTTGGCAAGATCAGGGAACAGTGGTTGCCCTCTCGCTTATGCGCTCTCTTTGTAATTCGTGGGAAGTTTGGACTCGAGGGGGGAGGGGGGGCAGTGGAAAAAAGAAAAGGAAGAAAAGAGTGTTTGAGGTGGGGTTGTGTCTTGCTTTGATTGGGAACGTCCTGCTGACAGGAGCGGCCCGGCAAGTTTACAGTAGCCGTGACATTGCTGTTACCTTTTATTCAAAGTGCTCCAGCTGCAGCGAGCCCTCAGGAAGCCCGGCGCGGGCCCACGCGGGTCGGCCGGGCGGCCCACAGAGAAGAGAATGAGCCCTGTTTGGGTTGGCGGGCGCTCCCCTCTCGGGGAACTTTTGCTGGCTCTGCAGAAAGGGCGGCGGCGGCGGCGTCTCTGGCGGGGCGGCGGTGTGACTCTCGGGGGGCAGGATGGGCTTTTTCCAACCACTCCTCCCTTTCAGGAAACACATGTCGCTGTTTCTTCCCTCCGCGTGTGCAAACGGAGGGAAGGAGTTAAGGTGAAGGGGGCACGAGGGCACGGGACAGGCCGAGGGCTCGTGTGCGGCGGTTCCAGCTTTGTTTGTGTTGAATAAAAACCACTTGGAGCGCGCTGTAATAAAAAGTTTCACTGTTTTTATTTTCCCATCAACACTGTAGGGATTTAGTCATCCGAAGCCAGTAATTAAAACACGCTTGATCCAAGGTCAGGGAGGAGCAGTGTTTAAATGCAATTAGTGCTCAAATTAATTTACAGTTTTTTGGAATGTGTCATTATTTGTTTAATCAAGAACTCCCTTGGTTTAAGATGCTAAATATGAATCCACACATATTTAAAGGGAGGACACACACACACACACACACACACACACACACACACACACACACACACACACACACACACACACACACACTGTGAAACCCATTTAATTCTGCTTTAATGAATATTAATTCCAAAGTGACCCTGCTCTCATACACGGAGGGGTGTGTGTGTGTGTGTGTGTGTGTGTGTGTGTGTGTGTGTGTGTGCCACGATCAACCAAATAGCATCTGAGGTGGATTCACTGCTGGCATTTAATGAGGCGATTGTGTGTGGGGGGGAGAAACAAAACATGTTTGCAACACGTGTTTGCTTTTTGTTCGTCACCTTCATGTTTCAAATCATTTCCACTGTTTTCTCCCCCACCTCTCTAACCTCCTCTTCCTCCCCCACCCCTCCTCTTCCCCTTCTATCAGCCAGGAGACTCCGGTGGCGACATCCTGTGGATGCAGAGATCAAAGTAAGTACTCCTCATGCACGTCCGTAGAAAGTACGAGTCAGTTAGCGCCACAGAGACACACCGCCCCGCGTATTTGGCTTTGCATCGACGTCTTCTAACTTTTTCCAATGTTTTCCTAAACTTTCTTTTGTGAGATTGGGTGCAACTAAAATGATAAGGCGAGGTTTTGCATTGCAACCGATTTCCTCGTTTCCCGATGCACCTCCATATTTGCATCACTTTGAATGATGCTGACGACGACCACGGGGCTCAGTCAGCGTGAGCCCTCGGAAAAAAAGTTGAACCCGAAAAGTCAAGAAAAAATTGCAGACAGTCTGCATCGCCCCCGCCACCCGACTATCCTCGAAGTCATTACTCCTTGTGTGGTGTATAAACACGTCAAAAACAAACAATGACCCTGGGCAGACTCCACACTGCAAAACAATTTCAAAGCCTGCAGTGTAGTGTAAACACACAACACGGCCAACCTTCACGGGGGGAAGACTTCACCTTACAGCCGGTGTTTGTTTTATAGTCCCCGTCGACCTTGGTCAGATATAGTTTACATCTCTTCTGTTCTTTTCAGGTCGATGCAGCTCAGCCTCTGTGCTGACATTTAGGTCTAGGCTTTCAGTGGAAAAGGATTACAATGTTGATTTTTAATATTGTAATATATATTATTTATATATACTCCATGAAAAGTTTTTCTTTTTTCGCTGGGTCTGAAATATATATTTTTTCACTGCCGGCCACTCAGCAATTTTATCGGACACTTATTTGAAACCTATGCGCTAAATGAAGGGATAACATTTTAGATGTGCGATATATTTTACACAGAAACGATTACATGCACGGTAAGTTCCAGTGTTCCAATTACACACGATAGCTTCTGCGGCAGCCCAATTTTTCTGAGGGTGGGGAAGTGCTGTCCACGTGCTGCACTTTGTTATTGTCATGCCTGGTGGTTTATTTGCATAAAACGCAATTCAAATGATATAGAAATAAATTATTGTATTTTCATTTAAATACTTAATTTGATTAAAGAAAATAAATCTCGGCATTAGTAATTTTAATTATAAATTAGTGTTGGGATGTTAAACAGGTCATCATTCCCGAAGTTTCTTCCCAAAAGCTACATTTTACAAGATTACATTTGAACACATCCTAATGACCAGCCTTTGCCCAGTGTTCATTTTTACTGAACAGAGAATGAACGCACCATCATGCTACTCAATGCAATCTCCGTTAGTTACATTTTTAACATGGACAATGCAGCGTTATTCGGGTGCGTCCCGTACGGTTTGCCGTTGGTCGATGGTCTCAGAGGATGGTCTCAGGGGAAGGCTTTTCCAAGGTGCCAGATAACTACGTACCGGTTTTCCAGTCCCCATCCGTTGTGTTATCCCTGTCCACCTGAGGTTTTTTACCCAACACTTAACTGGCATTTGGCCAGTTCCAGCTCTAAAATAGCATTTGGACCATCAAACTCTCTTTGGAAGCCATACTAATTAATTCAATTAATTTATATGACTCCTTACTGGCGTTATTTCTCCGGGACGGCTTTTCAAAATACGAGAGGTGGATGCCACTGTCAAATGTTGCACTAAACTAAGTGTAAATACTGCTTTGCTGGTGCCTAGATCTCCCCCGTACAGGGACCCCATGTATCCAAGTAATGAATATGCATACTCTCCTTTCATAGACTCTTCTGCCTCTGTGAGCCGGGGGTGACTGTGAGGCGATGTGAACCGTATTTTTAATAAAGCCCAGCTGCCGAATGATCAAATAGTGTCTCTAATTAAGGCCTGAGTGTACACCCATGTAAAATTCTCTCTGGAATGCTAACAACCTGTGATATTTCCAGAGGAATTTGCTGCACAGGTCTCCTGTGTGTGTGTGTGTGTGTGTGTGTGTGTGTGTGTGTGTGTGTGTGTGTGTGGGGCTCGGCAGGGAGGAGCGGCAGCGTTGATGTGGCAAGCCAACATGTTGTTCACATCCGTGTCAGATTGAGGCTAATGAAGGCCAGGCTGATCCTTGGATGCAAGCCTTAAGTAAATGATCCCTCTTTGAATATATTAGACCCCCCCCCCCACACACACACACACACACACACACACACACACACACACACACACACACACACACACACACACACACACACCGTGTTGTCTTCAGACCGGTCAAAACAGCAGTCACGGTCCTCGCTCATGCCGCGTACCCCTCCAACCCCGTTGCAGCAGTATTGTTACGCTGGCACTCATCTTTTCCAGGTTAGTGCTTCTGCAAAACAGTTTGATAGTAAATGGAAAGTATGAGTGTTTTGTCATTTGACAATGTAAATGAGCGATCTGAATATTTTTTTCCCCCACCCTCTTAAGAGGGATTGCATTTACATAACAGGCCTGGGTTTTGGTACTCATGCAAATTGTTCTTATAGACATGTTTTCTCATTTTTTTGTTTTTTCTCAAGCTTTATTTATTCAGAATTAAATAAGTTTGTTTATCAATACTATTGTTTTATAGAAATAATACAAATAAGATCCCTATATCTGTGAGATAAAAGCAACAACAAAAAATGAATCTCTCAGACAGAACTTTTTCCACTGCAATTTATGACCACACCGGCACTTTGCATGTAAATTAATCCTAAACGCGTAATTACGAGGCACTTTTGAATATTGATTGGAAAGACAAGGACATAGAAATGAAGCACTCGTGAATGCAGCCCCCCTCCCTCCCTCCCTTAAGCTACTGTAACATCCCATTAATAAATACCTCTCTGGCTCTTTAGTGCTGGACTCGCCTTATACGCTGAGTGAAACAATGTCGTTTGATTTCCGCTGATATGGCATGTGTACTTCATAGATAGATGGATGGGATGGATCCAATTAGCTGTGGTCGTTGCCCGTGTATTTAAGCTGACAGCGGGAGTCCTGCGTTGAATATCCTTGATTTCGGTAGTTTTGCGAAAATGCTCTTTGCGAGGTACTTTTAAAAGCCCATAAAGAGCACACTGTGAGGAATGCACCTCAGATGGAGATTTGATTTACAGCTGCAGCAAACTTTCTCAATTAGGAGGGAAATAATTGATTTTCAGAAGGCCGTGCACAATGACGGGGAGTACTTGAAGGATGATAAAGTGACCGAGATCCATACCTTTTTTCCCCTCTTTCCTGTTATACACAATCAACACTGCAAATTACTTCAGATTTTTTACTCACGATTTCATGCGGGCTTTATTAGCAGATAATGCATCTTTTAATGCAGAGCACTCGCCCTCCGCAGCCTATACACTCGGGCAGGACTGATGGCTCGCGACACCCGGGTGCACAGGTGCACGTTGGGTCTCGCAAAGGCCTCCTGACCTTCCACATGACGCGCACCACGCCGGGCTGTTTGTAAGCGCGAGAGCCGTTTGTAAACACGGACAGAAGGACGGGGACGGGGATGGGAAGCACATTTGCCCCCCCCCGGTCGCGCTCCGGCCCCTGGGCGTACGGTCGCAACGCGACGTGACAAGCAACAGATGTGTCGCGCAGGCTGGAATCAAAACAGCCGCCCGGCCACGGGAGTTGCGCGCTGCGCGCGGCATCAGATGCGGGGGCGCTGTGATGAGGCGAGCGAGCGCTGCTGGCAGATGAGACAAGCCAGCGCCTCCGACTGCTCCCAGCTCCCTGTCTGGATGAGGACAGGCCTGTTTGTAGGCCGCCGTGACACCCCGAGTCACTTTGTCATGTGGGTGCCCGCCGCTACTCTGATCACACGCGCACTCTGCACTCAAAGGGCGTCACATCAGCCGCCTGACAGGTAGGATCCCAATGAGACAACAGCCGAAGGGGATGTCCTTTTCAATGCACTGTGAGAGCGAGACGCACACGGCGCCGGAACAAAATAACATCATATGACATCATTGTGAATGCTCTTTATGTTGTCTCTTTTTCTTTTCTTTTCAGTTTGGAGAGAAGTGTGCATGTCGTTTTTTTTGTCTGACGCCTGCACAGAGACACGGGCACCAAAGTCACACTCGGCCCGTCCATAATTCCCACTTCACGCAAACTGATTGTTGTGTTTGACAGCGGCGGTAAAAGTACGGCTCTGCACGGGGAACGTGTTAATGATATTCTCGGCAGCTTAATCCGCCCGTTGCCGCTGCCCCGTGAGCAAATAGCGCTGCCGCGGGGGGGGGGGGGGGGGGGGGGAAGGAATCGGCTTTCCATCATCGGAACAAGTGATCGACTGAAGGTGCAGCAGCAGCTGCTTGACTGATCGCGCACTACAGACTGTCACCCCGCATCTGTTTACCACTCCGACAGCCACACGAGTGTTTATATCCGCGGCTGTAATTGAGCGATTTTCCCGAGGGCAGCTGTGACCCACACTAAGTTATATCCCAACTTTCCATTAAAGCGTGTGTGTGTGTGGGGAGGGGGGGGGGGGGGGGGGTTCTGATAGTAATCACGACCCCGGCAACGCCGCTATGTAAATACGGCTTATCAGCTTCGCCAATTTGGTTAAGTGACAGGAACGTGGGTGACTCGGCTCCGTGGCGCCGACACAGGCCGCCACGTACACTAGTCATCTATTAAACACAGGTAACGTGCATTGTTGCACATAATCATGGAAGCGGCGGCGTGTCAAACCAACATTGGGTAGAAAAAGATGCAAATGGGCCTTGCAAAGGCACGTGGGCAAGCTTAACCGTCTGCATACACAGTGTATGGAAATTTGAAATATCTTGATCTCAAACGCACCGTTTAAATATTCAAATGTCAACGCCAAACAATATAATGCACTGTGGCTTTTATGCATTTGCGTACAACTCTGTTTGCTGCTGTTAGAGCCGGGGACGATACGGGCAAGAGGGAGGGAGAGGGAACACGGCGAGCACCGATATGGCGCTCACAAACAAAGCCTTTGTCTTAGGAAAATACCATCTGATATCTGGACCAGCGTCGTATGTCCAGTCTTTAGAAGCAAAACCTACCGTGTCCCTTTGTCTGTATTGCACATACGACATCAACATCGGCTTCATCTGCTGCTTATTCACGTACGTCGATCTAACCGACGGCCTTTCGGGTCATTGAAAAGAAGAGAGAGAGAGAGAGGGGGGGAGCTGAAGTGGAGCATCCAAACGTTGTTTTCGATATCTTTATTTCATTGCGGTGACAGGGAAAAAACAGGAGAGACTAAAACCACTGAGGTAGCCCTCTTGCAGGGATAATGGGCCACCTGACAGAGCTTCTGCTCGTGGCACACGCACAGCTGATTCTTCACTGAACTGTAGACCCATTTCCATTCCCAAAGTTTCCGTCACTTGACCCGTTTGTGCCCCACGACTGTATTTAGTGTGATGAGGAAAAATGCCACAAACAAATCTTCTGATTTGGTCTAAAGTCTTTAAATCTGGTACGGGCATGATTAGTATCTAACAGAGCAACTTTAGAAATGTTTGGATGACATGAAAGTGTGTTTATTAAATGTTTTTGATATTTAACTTGTGATGGAGTTAACTTGTGATGGAGTTTATAAAAATACTTTATTGTGCTCCTTTTTTTTAGATGCAGCCATTTTCTTACCATTGCACTTTTCGTATTTGGGAACGTGGGACTACTGTTTTTTGCTGTAGTCCCATGTGCTCAAAGACTAATCGTAGTATGATAAGAAAAACGTGTTTGTGCTCAGCAAACCCAAAGAACACTTCCACCAAAAAGACAACCTTTCCGTTGCGGGGCACAAAGAGTTTCATATGTTAACCGGTGTTTTCACGTTTTTTTAGGGCCCCCCCCTAGTTCCCTAGTTGGAACCAACCATTTTATTAAAAAAATAATCAAAGTGAAAGCAGTTTGTTTGTGAAATGTGGACAGTGTTGACTCACTGACCACAGTGAAGGAGAAACTAGACAAGGAACATGAGTTAGTGGAGATATGAATCAGCATCCGTAGCACACTAAGCGGTGGGATCCGACACAATCCAGCGACAGGTAAACTAAATGAGCAGTCTTTACTCGAGAAACAAGGTGTTACAGCATGTATGCAACATGTTTCAAATTCATATCTTTAGGCTTTTTGGAGAAACAAAACCGCGATGGAACCGGTTTCTGGTGTCCGGCAGGTCTCCCTATGGAGGAGTGATGCAATGTAGGCGGAGTGATGCAATGTAGGCGGAGCCAAACGGACAAAAGAAAAGTAGTGCCACCGACAGAAACGGAGCGCAAAATCCATGCAATCGAGGTCGCACAGGATCTTTTTTTAGATCTTTGGTACTATCCTTGTAGAAACACGAGCTCGCCAGGTCTTATTTATCGCCCTCTTCCTCTCCTCGCTCTTCTTCGTCTCCTTGGCAGTGATTCTGTGGTTCACTGAGCAGACAGGTACATATGTGACGGAGTTAAACATAATGCAACAAATCTCTATTCCAAACCCCCATCAACACAAACTTCAATTAGAGTGGAATCTGCAAAATGTTTAATTCTATATGCTGCGCAATATCAGCCGCCAGCGATGAATAATTTACAGAGTGAGGGAGGCTGTTACTTGACGCCTTTTCACTTTGTGTTTAAATTTAGCTGGTGTCATTGTCCAGCGGCGTGATTAATAGTTTATCAGTCTCGATTATACATCTCCATGAAATATCTCCTCCCATCTGTCATTAAACTGCAGATGGAAACCGGTTAGATTTCCAATCAGGCTTTTAAAGAAGAAAAAAAAAAAATGACAAAAGGAAATAGCCATCAAGATGTACTCGCATGCAGGTAAGGCTGTGTGACCCGATATATAGGACATCATCTATGGAATAAGTCCTTCCAGCACTATGCATCGTCACAATTAAAAAATCACACTTTTATTTTTTTCATATGAAAATTGGATTGAGACCACATGCAAGGCCCGGTATGCATCCTAAGTGTGTGTGTGTGTGTGTGTGTGGGGGGGGGGGGGGGGGGGGAGAGAGAGAGACAGAGAGAGAGAGAGAGACCCTCGCCGCAACAGTGAGTCAGAGATTGGCTCCCTGTCAAATAAAGATTAGGCCTTTATTTCACCATCTAATCCCTGTAAATCTCTCGTGGAGGAACTCGGGCAGTTCGGAGCTTTAAAAAAAATATATATATATATACCGGCGCAGAGGCTTCATGGTCTGCATGTGTCTGCCTTACGTCTGAACGCGCACAAGTAGACACACGACCCGGTTAGTCAGCGCGTTTAAATCCGGATTGCAGAGCGGGTTCAGGTGGAGCGAGCCGCATCCCGGTCACTCTGCGTTTGGGACGTAGCTGTCGGTGTATTTAGCTAACGAACTGTAATGCGGCTTCTTCGCCTCACATTCTGTTATTGAATGTCTCCAGTTTCTCTTTTTTCTCTCCCACTCCCACCCCCCACCTCAAATATGCTGAACATTCTTTTTATTGAATTATTAATGCATACATTGAATTATTGAGGGAAGATAATTTTCAGATTAATATTAACTCCCTGTGAAATATTAATGACTAATGTTAGAAACGATGAACTTACGGAACTATTAATATAATCATAAACAGACGCGGTAAAAAAGAAGAAGAAGTGGCATGGAGTCAAACAGCAGCGCTCAAATCCCTTTTTTAATGCAGCTTCCCTCGAGGTCGGTGAATATGAAATATCGCGCTGGAGTCGACTTTGTACTCGGACGCGGGGCCGATGTCATTGGCCAGTCCTGCCCCGGGGCGGCTGGCGGCGTCACAGCGGGCGAGTTCGCCAGCGTTTGTCTGCGGGGTCACCTTTGTCACCTTGTCCACAGATGACCTGAGCTCCGGTCGGGGGACACACCCACAAAGACGTTTTTGGCGTTAATGTTTGGCCGGCTGCATCGTCGCCCTGCTGATTGACAGAGTCCGGCTCCTCCTCCCCGCTTCCAGAGCTGGTGGCACAAGTCCAATGCCATCGGTGTCGCCGTTACCTTATTTTATTTCTTTCCCACGAAAGGTGGAACAAAGTGAATCGAGGCGAGCCCGGACTAAATCCAGTCCCTTTTGTCAGATTTGATTAAAACTCCCTTTAGATTAACGATATTCAGCAAAGATTTGCTATATAATTTGCCAGTCTTTGGTTTGTCATTACGAACTTCCGATTGTATTCATAAAATATGGAAATCCGGAAGAAATAAACCATTATTGTAACATAATGGCAAGCACCTCGAAAATATGGCCACATTGATTATGTCTTAAATGCTAATGCCAGTGAAGAGCATAATAACGACGACATGAAAGACGCTCCATACGGCATCTGATAGCCAGGGAGAAGCAAATTATTTCAAATATTTGATATTTAAATTATTTTTCAAATGAACAGAGACATGAGTAGAGCAGAGGCGAGTAGTTTCCCCTGGTGATCCTCCGGGCGTCTTTGTTTCCTTGGTGCGTCTCCAGCTCATTAATGTTCTAAGCATGTGAGAGGAGCCAGACCATACTCCATAACCCATAGCTGGGTGACACCTCGGGCCCAACACACACACACACACACACACACACACACACACACACACACACACACACACACACACCCCTCAGACGTTTAAAGTCCACTGGCTCTTTCAGGAAGTGATGGCCGCCGAGCTGTCCTGATTAAAATGACAATAGTCTAATTAACTCGACCTCAGTCTCAGTGCACTAAAACGGCTGATGGCTCGCCAGTTCCTGTTTGAATGCCCTTTGTCTCCTCATCGACCAAAAATATGACTTTATTTCCCCCCCAAGCAAAACGCCTCAACCCTGTTTGACGAGATGCGCTAATAGCAATCATTTCTCATAAGCTAATTAAATCGAGGCAAAGTTTTCCATTCTTTTGTGTGTGTGTGCTTTCACTCCCATATAAATCCTTATGTGTGATTCTCCGGTGGAAGGGTGGGTGGGGGGGGGGGGGGGGGTGTTATCATTTAAGTATCACAAGCACCTTCAAGCAATGTTAGTCATTGAGATTATATGCGATTCCAGAGTGGCGTTTTGGCCGTTCAAACTGATTTTATTTCAAGCGTTTTCAATCATAGTCATTTGCCACTTGTGTGCCGGGTGGGCTGCCCTCTGCTCTCGGTGGCCGTCAGTCAGGTCAAACCGATGGAAAAAAAGGAGTCTTCTTTTCTTTTCATGGCCAAGATCTGTGTTTAACAGACGATATAAAAAAAAAAGAGATTTAACTCGTGCCCTCGTGATTCTTTTGCATCATTTGATGGACTCATCTGAAGAGCAGAGGAGGGGGGAAAAAGAAACAACAATATAAAAAAAAACCTTTAATGACCGAAGAAGAAACCGCTTTTTTGTTCTATTATCCTTCTGCTGGTGATTAAGGTCTATGGGGAGATAATTACGCTTTAGTCTGGAGTTAATGAAACGAAAACTTCCCTTTTTCTTGTGAAAAGAGGGAAGGGCAGATCTTTTGTGCTGCTATCTGCAGACATCTCCCACCCTTGACAAGTCACAGAGAGAATTGGTTTTGTTTTAAGGTTGCACCCCCTCCCCTCCCCCCTCCCTCCGCGGCCTGTCAGTCTGCGTGATGTGAGGGATCCGTGAATGAAGCCGGAGTCAATGAGGTCTGCGTTAGGCACGCTGGAAAAACATCAAATAAAAACATCACACCAGGTCATCTGGGATATGCGCTTATTGGAATGGAAGAAGAAGAATCCGGGAAAAAAAATCCAGGGGCCGGCCCCCTTCGTTCTTATTGCTCCGCGCCAACGCATCGCGGCGCTTCGTTGCGGCCCCAGAAGGAATGCACGGATTTCTTGAGTTCGTCCCACGAGCGTCCGGCGCCCACCTCCCGCAGGTGTGGGCGGAGCCACAGGGGCATCCTGAGAGAGCACATATTTAAACCGTCCTGGTGGAAGTTCACATCTGGTGTCCGGAGTGTGTGTGTGTGTGTGTGTGTGTATGTGTACACACACACACACACACACACACACACACACACACACACACACACACACACACACACACACAGCACTCTCACATTTCATCATCTGCTCTCCAGCGCCGGGGCGCCACGGCACAAGTTGGCCGCTCTGGATCCATCTGTTGTTATTATTTTCCACTGATAATTGGCTCGGACAATGGAATGCCTGTGTCCCCCTCGTCTTTGAAACCCTACACCCTGTTTATTTTCCAGAGGTCTCGTTTTCGTCTCTCTCTCTCTCTCTGTGTGACTCCCTTTCCCCCCTCAATTCCTCCCCTTTCCCCCAGCTCCCCGATCCATTTGAGAGGGTTTCACACGAAAGTGACTTTTTTGACTGGCCGCGTCAGTATGTGTCACTCAGCATCTGACGGCAGATTTTCGCGGAGGGGCTCAGCTCTCGTTCTCGTGTTTTTTTTTTTTTTTTTTTGTCTTACTCTGACGGTTCTGGCAGTTTTCTCCCAGGAGTTCCCCCCCAACGCCACACACTTCTGCATTCCTGTCCTAAATGAGCAAAACGAATCAAAAATGAAAAACGGCGGGTGAGACAGATAGATGAAGAGAACAAGAGGGAGGGAGGAAAGTGGGGACGTAATTGAGATGCTTTAGAAAGGAAGACATTGAATGGACCTTGGTGTAAATATATTTTCTTTTTCTTCTGCTGATTAGCTTCATTTTTTAGTAGAGGAGAAGCATATATGTAAAGATGAATTAAAGGGTCACAAGGTGCATTATTTTTAGTCCAGGACGTAGTTTAATAAAGAAAAAAACCTTGCCCCCAAAAAAAAGAAATGGCCTACTTTAATTAAATGTGATATTTAAAAATGTAATTAGAAGTTTTAGTTGTTGTAATTACACAGTTTCATGTTGAGGTCTTCATGCTCTGGTCACGTTCTTGTGCATTTTCATTCATGTTGGATTTCACTGAGTTTTATTAATAAATGATCAGCAAAGTAGTTTGCAAAGTTTGTTTGAATGTTCTCACAAGAAAGAAAAAAGATATAATATCTTCTTTGTGACTCGCGAAATGTGCGCGCCCTTCTACAACTTCTCCATAAACTTCTGTTGTTCTCATTAAGGACATCTTTGAGGATTGAGGAAGCGCTTTTTTCTTCTTCTCCCTTTCCTTTTGTTCTGCCTCGTGTGACCGTGTTGATGTTCATTTGTTCTGCCTGCTCTCGTCTAATTAAAAAAGGCCAGGACAGGTAGGGCTCTCAGCAGGCATCTGCTCTGTGCCACTTCTTCATTTGCTGAGTGTTTGTGTTTATGCGAAGGGGGCCTCCTCCTGCATATTTAATCCAGAGCAAGGCACCAGCTTTTGTTGTGTTTAGACCACATACCTCCAGTCCCTCTCGACAACTGCAGCCTGGGCTCTCTCCCTCTCTCTCTCTCTCACACACACACACACACACACACACACACACACACACACACACACACCACACACTCAACTACCGCGCGCTACTTCAACTACTCCATAGCAGCTACTTCCACTGGCAGCTTTCTGCTCCTCTTCAGAAGTGGATTTTAAAAACACTCAGTGCTCGGAGGGAATCTGCATCAATATACAGTTTGATGAACATGACGAAAGCCTGTTTGACTGATCACGGGTAAGTCTGGAAAGATTTCCTTGTCGTTTCCCGATTTCTCGTTTTATTTTTCTCCTCCTCCTCCTCTTCCTCCTCTCTTGCCTGTCATGGGACGCCGGTGGCTGCATGCATGCGTGTGCATGTCCAGTGTGTTTGGAGGCGTGTTCTGGAGGTGACTGACAGCTGGCGATTTAGTTTTGTTTGTGTTGTCGTTGCTCAGGCGGAGTTACTACTGAAGTATTTCAACACCATACAATGGAGTGTAGTATCGCAATTTAGTGAAGTATCAGTCAAGTTGTGTACAGAGCTGGAAATGGTCCATCTGTTATCGTTTGACTTTTAATTATTAAAATGTTTTATATGTTTAAGATCTAAAAACGTAACGCTTTTATTTTGTATTTTTTAATCTTTTTAAATAATAGTAAACTAAACATTTTAGGGTTTTTGAAATGTGAATTCTTGGGTTTTGGGGAAATTGAGATGGCCGTTTTTCATTTTCGTCATTTCTTTCCGTCGGGGAGAAAACCATCAATTGATGATCAAGAAAAAATAACTGACAGATGTTGTTGCCGATGCTTGTTAGTTGCAGCCTTTAGTTGTGCGTCTGGGGTTGTAACTTCACATCTAGCGCTTGTTCAGTCAAAGTGCCTGAATGATAGGATACACTTCCATATGAGCTACAGCGCAGTCAGTAACAGAGAAACGTGCCCATTCACAATTCAGAGCACATGTTGTTCCTCAACAAAGGCTCTCAGCGCGGCAACGGCTGAGTCGGCCTCGTGCCGCTAACGGCGCCAACAACGGCAACAGTGCTGACGTTTGTTACACTGAGGGCGAGCGCTGCGCTTCAGCCACGGACGGTGGTACCGGCTACATCCGGTGTACGAGTGCGGCGCGGCGGCCGTTAGCTCACGTGCTCGAACAAGGGCGCGCTGCCGTCCCGCTATGTCAGCAGAGCAAGTAGAAGCTCAAATTACTCCTCCATATCTTTCCATAGAGAATAGTTGTTTGATGCCGTATTGATGCTCTTAATAAGTAAATAGAAACCCTTTAACCCTCTGAACCGCACAACCTGTTTGCAGGTTTGAAAGGCATGTTTTCTGTAAATAATCGACCAAATTGACACTTAAATTTTTTTTTTTAAATCTTTCTCATAGACCGAAACTTTAAAAACAGAACTTATTGTCACATTGTTCAACTTTTTCGACGGTCTTTGAACAAATCACGCGTGAATGTTCCCTGTCAGCACTATTTTCAGTTTAGATGTTGTTTTTCCTATTTCATTCAAATCACTTAATTCTAGTAAAAAAAAGTCTGGGAATCAATGAATGATGAAGAGTCACGTGACAAAAACTCAAATAAATGTTTTACTGAACATGCCAGCTGTTCACAAGGAGCAGAGTGGAGTGGAGACAGAGGTATTAAATATGTCATGGGAATATGGGAGCACATCGGTGACACTTGTGGGCACCTGAATGTATCGATTCCATTTTTCGTTCTCAGATTCTGTCAAATAAATGATCGAGGAAATTCATATTTCTTTTTAAATAATTGATGGCATTATAGCTGTGTTATACCACACTGAAGACATGTTTGAGGTCTCCCTATACCTCTTGCCGTGAATGTGCTCTTTCCAAAAAGTTGTCGGACATATATATACGTTGCTGAAACTGCTTGGGGTTCAAGGGCCATGTATCTTAATAGATCTAAAATGTGATGAAAATGAAGAACACGGGAGATGAGAAGGAAAAAAAACAAAAAACTGTTGCACAACCTGATTCATGGAGGACTGTGTTGTGTAAGTTTAAAAAACACACAAATGATTGGAACTCATCGCCCAGCGGTCGGCGTGTACTCGTGTACTCGTGTACTCGTGTGCTTGTGTGTGTGTGTGTGTGTGTGTGTGTGTGTGTGTGTGTGTGTGTGTGTGTGAGCGCGCATGGGTACCCTGCATATGAGTGTGAAATGTTCCCTTCCCCCAGTGCAGCAGGGTTGGAGGTGATAGTAAGTGGTAACCCCACGGTGATGCGCGAGGGTATTAGTTCCTCCCTCCGCTCATCGCCTCTTGTTCTCCCTTTTGTCTTTGTCTGGGGAAATGGAATCTGCAGCTTATTGATATTAATAGCGCTCAGGATCCGTGGTCGGAGAGGAGCCGGGACCCGGGACGAGAGTGGAAACCTGATACGGCGGGGTGGAATTGAGGGTCCTCCTCCTTGACAGGCGGGGTGGGTTTATAAAAATCGGATTGCATAATGCTCGCTGCGTTTTTCGCCTTTTGTACGTGATCAGGGCCAAACTTTCTTTCCCCCTCCAACTGATCTAATTTCACGTGCAAAGTGAGACTTTTATATTTTTTCCGTCATGTGTGAGGATCCTGAGCCGCCCCAGCTGTGACTTTCCAGCAGACATAATAAGTGCAGTTTTCCTCAAGTGGATCGATAGATTAGAATTCCCTTAAGGCCCAGAGTACAGTGAGCACTGGATATCCACATGATGGGCTTTCTCTCGTATTCAATGAGCTCATTTGAATAGTGTAAAGAAATGTGTGGCCCTGTTTTGTTTTGGGTTAGGAGTGAAATCCCACTTCCTTGGCGTTAAGGCAGCAAAGCTCCCTGTCTGCACTCTGCTACTTTGTTCTTAGCTCAGCAAAACGTGAGGGCAGGTCCGAAGAATCACGGGGTGGTGGGGGGGATCAGACAGGCCTGACATTCACCAGACGGCACTGTTGCTTTTTAAGCTCAGAAAAATAAGAAGAAGAAAAAAGAACGTGAGAAAAGGCACCCAGAATAAGGGCTGTCTGGATTGAAGTTGGGTTTAATTGGTGGGTTTTGAGTCTGTTTGCGTGTCAGAAAGTGCTGTTGTTTACAGTCTGTGTGGGTGTTACAAGACAATGCCAGGATCCTGCCAATCACATAAAACGCGTAAAACAATATTTTTTTTCTCTTCAACTTTTTCAAAACGCAGACCTTTTTTTGTTTTCTCTTTACGAGACTAAGCCATGTTTTTCATTTAATCAGTCCTTCTTAATAAAAAGCCCAGAAGAAGAAAAGGAGGGCGGAAATAGTGTGCAGTCAGCCTTTTTTTGTGTTTTTTTTAAAAAGCACATTGGATCATACAGTGAGCAGCTGCGTTTCTTGAGAAGTGACTCACGCTTCAGATTTTTCTGCGTTTCAGAGTGCAGACAGCGACTTGGAAAACCTCCCGCACACACACACACACCCTTAAAACAAACACCAATGACCCCGTACACACACAGTGGATATCACTGACTGTACACAGCTCAAACTTCTCCTACGCCCTCTTCTTAGTCACACAATGCCCTTCATACGGCGGATTCACCAGGCTTTTTTTTTTAGTTTTATTTAAACGTGACAAATAGACGCTGTCACCTTTACCCAGGTGCTGATAGTGAGTGATCGAAACGACCCCGGACGAGGGGCCGTAAAGAAAAGCGAGAGACAACTCCGGCCGCCTCCTATTGACAGCCATTGAGTTGAGCATTAGTTAATATGGTAATGACGTGTGAAGGTTCATTAACGAGCCGCCACAGAAGTAGCCGCGGATGCAGCGCTAAGCGCGCTCGGGAGTAATTAATGGAATAACTTTACTTAGTGGTAAATATTCATGGGCCCTCATCGGGGTTTTTTGTGTGTCGGCGCCGTGTGAAGAGAGAGGAGAGCCCGTCCATTAGAGGGGCTGAAGGGCCGGCCGCCGCGAATGCGCGGGGCCTTTTGTTGGGATCGGGCTGCGTTTCAGTAGAGGGGGTATTAATTCATATTTTGAACATGCAATCTTACAACAAAGCCAAAGGCACCGATAACATACCTAGGACTAGAGAGCATATTGTGAAAGCCTTGACCCACCACCACCACCTCGCTAATAGGGAAGTCCACTTCACAGGTTTGTGGGCAGAATAAAACGAGTCTTTGTTCGAGCTCAGATGTAACCAGCGCAGTTCATTACCATAGCAAAAACAAACAAACATCAGATTAATTTTTTCTCCCACTCCTCACGGTCACAATGTAGCGTGTGGTATTTGCGCAGAGAACGGAGACATTTATTTGGATCGTGTCATCCTCCAAAGGTATTGGGCCCAACGGTCGCGCCATCCATTGCACACAAGAGTCTTGTCGTGAGATTTTGTATTTGTCAAAAAAAAAGTAAAATCCCCTTCTTTCACCCCTTTCAAGACGTTACAAAAGGAACCCTGGCAAAATTGCCTCCTGAAATTGTTGCATTTAGCTTCACACTCGCAGCCTGGGCCTCTGAACTGAGCATGCACATAACCCACCTGGGTGGGTAATTATCTCAACCAGGAGTTGTTCCATCCCCTAAAATCTCGACGTGGGAGTGTGTGATGGGCTCGGTTCCCCCAGCCCGGGCGAAGCAGCGTGCGCTTGTTTATCCTCACCCTACGTTCCCGCACCCCCACTGCTCTAAATGGCAAAACATTACAGCTTTGTGCTGTTTGAAATGGAGACAATTATCTGTTTAGGCATCACAAGATGGGCATTAGGTTACAAGGAGAAAAAGGCGTACAGCTGCTATCAGGATCCCGTCGTTGCCTTTTTTTCTTCTTTCTTCTTCTTCTTCTGTTCCCCGATACGAATTTTCCGTCGTTAAAATGATGGAACATTTATCTAAATGGATGTTATGCGTTGGGTAAACTCATTTAGCTCCCGGGGCTCTTTCAGGTGATGGGAATTAATGATGTTTAGTAGTTTTGAAACTGAAAATATCTGTCATTTGTCACCACTCGCCATTGATTTACGGTTCCATTGATGATATGTTAATTGAAGTGTAATGAATCACAATAATAGGGCAGTTGTGTGGGAACGGTCCATTTTGGATGATTGTTCAACCCTCGGTAGAGTTCAGCGCGAGCTGCATGTTGACTTGCGTTTTCAACAAGGGCATTTAACACATAATTAATGCTGAAACTGGGCAAGTTGGACCTGTGTGTGTGTGTGTGTGTGTGTGTGTGTGTGTGTGTGTGTGTGTGTTTTTTATCTTCTCTCAGTCTGCTTTAGATAAACACGCCTGGCCACAGTTTTGACTGCCAAATGTAAACGGCAAGAAAGAACAGTGGGTGTTGGGAGCTTCCTTTTTTTCTTCTCTTTTCTACTTTCATATTTGGATATGCTTTAATGCTTTTATTCAAATGCACCTGAGATATTGCCCCAAAGCCACTTCTCAGTTTACCATAAAAATACGATTTTGTTTCCTTCTCTCTCTCTTTTTTTCTTTCTCCATATTCTCTCGCCTGGGTTGAGTGCTCAGTTAGGAAAGCTGTGTGCATGCAGATCAGGGCCGCCCAGGGTTGGGGTGTGTGTGTGGGGTGTGTGTGAGTCAGGGCAGAGCAGCTACAGGTACACTGTGCTCACCACCCACTGTCAAGTTTTTGTCTTGCAAATAAAAGAGCTCGCTCACACATGTTATCGGCGGCAGGGTGCGGTTGTAGTCAACAGCCTGCGAGGACGCGTCTCTGACCGGGACAAACGGCCGGGCCGCGGGACGGGACGGCACGGCACGCGCGAGGGCGCCTCCTGCCCCTGAAATGTCGGCTGCCGAGGGACGCGCAGCTCCACCCGAACACGGCGGGGAAGCCAACGGCACAGGAACGCAGGGCAATTGATCTCCTCCTCCACGGTTTTCCCAGAAACGCGCATTGCACCAGACTCTTTGTGCACGTTATTAATCCGAATCGGCGCGCGAACTTGGTGGGGGGCGACTTTTAGTTGACCTATAGTTTTACACCCATGTACCTGGTTGGCTCCTGGGCGCCTGCTCCCTGGCGCTCGTTTTACAGTTCTGAACAATTCTTTCGTCTTGTGTCGGCAGGGTGAGGAGGCTGTTGCATCACCGCTGGACCTGAAGATTGCTTTAAATAAAAGCAAGCCCTTGCAGAAGGTAAACACACACACACACACACACACACACACACACACACACACAACTCCGGTCCCTGCGTGTGCGAGTGAGTCCTGTATCGAATCGGCTTAATAATTAACTCAATGCGGTGCGGTTGTCTTGTTTGTGTACTGTATTTTTATAGTGTGTATGTGCGGGCTCAGAGGGCGGCGGGGGGGTCGGACAGGTGCACTGACAGCTGCTGATTAGAGACCAGCACGGTGAGCGATTAAAAAGGGACTCTTAAAGGTCACAGTGGAGTTAGTTGTTTGTGCGACAAGTAGTCTGAAATCATGTTGCGCTGTTGACGAGCCGGGTTAACGCCATGTTTACCAAACGAGGAGGGAAGGCCTAGTTAGTGTCCAGGTGGATGTCTGGTGTTTGCTCCTCTCACCCGTCTCCCCATCTGAGCAGGTTTCTGAGGCCCGCAGGATGTGACCCTTTGGCTGGTAAGGCAGAGTAGGACTGTGTGTGTGTGTGTGTGTGTGTGTGTTGTTCACACTCTAGGAGCTCAGGGCTTCAGAGGAGAGGCGTGTGTCAGTTTCCTGTCTTTCTCTGTCTCATTCTAATATGTATTTCTTTGGTCCGCCTTTCGTCTCGCCCTCCGCCGTCTCTCTTTTGCTCCCTCCCATCGACTCGTTGCAACTGGTCCCGCGCGTGCGTAACACGGCAAACGTTTCGACGATAGCGATTGAGTTAATTATAGGACTATCGTCCTGCCCATGGAGGGGGGACATTGAGATGGATAACGCTGCTTGTTTTTCTTGTGGAAATATTTTTCATCGAGTCATTTCCGTATTCTTATTACATGAACTCGTGCAAATGGCTGATATTTTTATTTCATGTTAAGTTCAAAGTTAATGATAAACTGCGTGTTCAAAGTGTTGTTGAATGTACGTCTTCAAACGGCATTGTAAAAAAATGGGGGCAAATCCTACAACTCTCCTTCTAACACAGAATGGATTCCCCAACGACAAACAGTTTAGCATTGAGCAACAGTGCAATAAAAAAATGTAATAAATCTAATTGTATCCGGGATAGAAGGCTTGATGTCCCCGCCGCGGAGTTTGGGAAAAGCAAAAGCAGCCGTAACCGTCGTCGTTACGGTCGGCGATGGCTGCAGGACTTCAGCCGGATTAGTTCCCTCTTCGTTGCACGAGGAGGCCCCTCATCGGCGCGACGTGCTGAACAACCGGCACTCTTTTTTTATTTGATTCAGACAATTCCCCCCCCCCCCCACACACACACACACATTTGGAAAACAGACTTGGAGCAAATTGAAGTGGATTGAACAGGATTCCTGTTGCTGCTGTTTATCTGGAATGCATTCTCTGCATAGTCGGGTCCCTTCGCACTGCAACAGCGAGGGGACCCTCTGCTCCAGATGTGAGATTGGCCCTGAAAAGTCCTCCGCTAGGATACATTGTGGCGGACTAATGTGGCAAATGCCTCAATGATTGACACAACTTTCCAATGTGATTTTGATTGCATCGCTAATGCAGAAATCCTTGTAGCAGCTTATGGGATTAGTGTGTCTTAGCTGTTTGAAAGCGCAAACCCGACTCTAATGTATGCGTTTGTGTGTGTGAGGGTGTGAAAGTACGCTGTTCATGTTTGTGTACAGTTCAACCAGCTATACTTAAAAAAAAAAGAAGAAGATATTTATCGTTAATTGATATGCAAGAAAAGCCAATTTGCTTTCCACATCTCATCAAATAGACTTATCTGTATCGATGGCGAAGCCTCTGATGCCCGCTTCTCTCCGGCCAATGTATTCAGACCCGATGACATCCAACCTCTTCTTAGGAGCATCCTCAGATGGACTTCATTTGAATTTCATGAATCTGTGTAAGGGAGAGAAGGAACGCATCACACAATCACTCCTGTTAAATGCCTCGCTTTTAAATTGCCTCAGTTTCTAGCTTGTTGAGGTTGCTTTATTTAATCCACTTTTTTTTTTTTTTATGGAAGTGTTGAGAATAAACAAGCGGATTCACGAGGTGGACCCACAGAAAGGTCGTGCGCAGATTTATGCTGGGATGTAATAGTTCCCTTGACTGCATTTATTGCTTACTTTCTGAAAAAAAAAAAAGAAAGAAAGAGAGAAAAAAAAAAAGTAATTTCTTTATATCAGCATCAAGCTGAAAATTGCCTTGTATTAGTATTAGGCTTGGTAAGCTTCTAATTCTGTGGCATTTACAGCTGGCTGTGTTTCCATGCATTTATAACACTTTGATTCTTAAGAGCTCTTTTAATCGCTTACGCCGAGCTCGGGACATAATAAACAACTCGCCGCGGCAAAAGTGCCACATGGGGGAGATTTCCTGCAAGAAAAGTCAAACGCCTCTGTCGGCGGCGGTTTTTGTTGCCGTGTTTTTCTTTTTCTTATTTTTAATGCACCGCGAGTACCGTAATCTACTCTCCGAGCTCGCGGGCCCCGCTGTAGTTAAAAAAACGGTGGCGTGAAAATGAAAAATAACCCGCCTCGGAGAGACAAGGCAGAGCCCTAAAGCGGCAGCGTGGCTCTTGCCCCCCCCCCCCCCCCCCCCCCCAACCCCCCGATTGAGATCACAGGATGTGTCAAAGCCTTCTCAACACCCTCGCCGGGCCGCCGCCTGCTCTCCCGTTCTGATGCTCTGCTCTCCCGCGGCCGCATCAGCTGCTACCGGACCCCGCGCTGCCCCTCTGTATTGTCTCGCTGAACAGGTTTGCCTCATGCCCGAGTGCAATATGTCACACAACGGAGCAACATTCTTTTTTTTTTTTTTCTTCCTCTTGCCTCCCCAACAACTTTCATGTGAATTGCCTTCCGGGGGGAAAAAAAACGAATTCCCACCGATAACGCTATCGCAGATGTGCTATCCGGAAGCTACTTAAAATGTCGTTTTGAGGAAAAACAACCGCGGTTTGGCGAGTTTCAATCTATTTTTCTATCAGCGGTCAAACAGGCGCGTCTCCTTTCTGGTCCGAGTCACGTCGGCGGACGCATGAACTCCGTTCCCGCCGGGAGAGCGAAGGAGCTTTGATAACGTCGTCCTGCTACCAGGTGCAGGCCGCTAACGGGACACGGCCCTCGTGCGAGATTGACTGAGGCTACGGGAAGTAAGCAGATTCCACCCGCAGATGAGTTGTCTCACGGCGAGATGAAAAGAAAATCACAAAAGTGAGAACAAAAATGTTTTTTTTTTCACTTTGGCCTTGTGTCTCCGCTTCAGGGAAAGATGAAATGGAACTAATAACGTGGATTGATTTGTTGTCTTCTGCGCAAAATGACTAGACAGAGGTTTTTATTTTGTATTTCTTTTTGTGGTAACCCCTGCCTTCATTGCATAGCAATATACCGTACTATAACTGGTGGGATGTCAAATATATACTGCCCTCCACTCCCCAAAATAATATCACACATTTATATATTACAACACACTTGTTTATGGTTTCCAGCACGGCTAGAGGAGGTCTCCGACCATGTAGGGAAATAATAATAAATAAGAAAAGAAAAGTTTCCTACAAGGCGCAGTCTTTCTTGTTTGGATAGTTTTGACTTTGTTGCAATCACTTCACGTCATGGTAAATATCACTTTGGCAGTCCGTTGCTTTCTCCGTTTATTTTAGAAAACAAATCCCTTTTAGGGATAAAGCACCTGGTGGGGCTACTTAATGGAACGGCTTCAGCCCTACGCAAATAAACAGCTTGCGTTTTTCGGTGTGAGATTAGGAATGAGGCTGAGAGGGAGAGAGAGAGAGCTAAACAAAGACAGTCCACACATGTGGAGGGGACAGAAAGGGAGAAGTGGCACGTCTACTTCCAACTGTAGTTGACTGTGAATTGTAGGTCTATAGAAATGCAGGTGAGCATTGAACCTGGGTGAGAGGTCAAGTTGAGGTAAAGCTTCTTTTTCTTAAAAAAAATGGGCTTGAAAAATACTGCATGGGGAGCCTTTTGTTTTCCCGACTTTCACGTGACAAAAACACACACTCTCGCCTTTTCTCAACCTGGAGGAGAACCAGAGCCAACGACGAGCAATCCAACAGGGAGCAGAACAAGTGACCAGCGATCATCCCATAGAAATCGTATGACATGCTGTAGAAATGAGTCCGAAATGGAGCATTTTACTCCGGGCATGTCGAATAGTGTCTCAGTTATTCAATCCAACCTTTAGTTTGCCCACTGCTCCGGTTCTACATTGTAAAACAACTGGGTTCCCACTCATTGTCTTGTTGGATTGTCTAGATGATGTGAACAAATTTGGTTAAACTTAAACTGAATTTATTGTGTCTTGAAATTCGGTGCATGAATCGCAACTTTGCCTGTGCTGTGGGATTCCAGATTGTATTTTAGTCCGTTGAAGTTCCTCATCAGACGTTCCCAGACCTCAGCCTGCTTCCTCAATAGGAAACAAGGGCGGCTTTGTATGAAAATCATCTCTATTTGCAGGCATCATCATCATCACCATCATCATGTTTGTCAGCATCAAAAGAAAATGAATTGATGCTCAACTTGCTTGTGTATGTTTATGTTAATTATACAGGGTTCTCGAGGGTCCTTAAAAAAGGCATTGAAGGAATTCATCTAAAAATGGATTCAAATGTCAAAAGTCTGACATGGGAAGTAGGATTTAAAAAAAAAAATTCTCACAGTCTGTTAGCTAGCTAGCAGAGGATAGTGCAAATTCAATGCAAATTGGCACGATGAGAACCAAGGAAGTGGAATCCCACGTGCAGACTGTCCATTTTCTTTTCTTTTTTGCGCCTAAGAAACATAACGCTGCCAGCTTTGTGTCTTTTGAAAGTTGATTCAACCACTGTTGAGAGTGTTTTTCAAGCAGTGTAGCTTGAACTGGGGGGGCAAACTGCCCTTTTTCAAATTCAGCCGCCTTGGTGTGGACGCGGCCCGGACTGGGACACGGAAAGCGAGAGGCTATTTCTACCCAAATGTGGGTTTATTTATGTAATCAAATAAAAAATAGGTGGAGGCATTTTTGTATTCCTTTTTTTAAACTGATATTTATTTACAGTTTTCCCTCTTTTGCTCTGGTTTTGGCCTTGGCCCCGGCGAGTGTTTTCATAAACAAAGTCTCCCTGGCCGGCCAGTAAAAACACAGGGCTGCTCAGTGCACTGAAAACAGGAATGACAAACACCATTAGCTGAAAAATTTCCATCTCATTGCAACTATGTTATTGTTTACTTTACCATACGCGTCCTAATATGGTTGCCTCCCTGTCAAAGCTGGCCGGAGCCGAGCCGAGGGGCCCTCTCGCAGGGAGACGCTTCCAGCTGCCACTTAGACAATAAGAAACAAATGTCACAGCTCGGCAAAAAAAAAAAGAAAGCCTGGCTTTTCACAGCCTTACAGTACTTGGCCCTCCACGCTGCTTGGCGCGGGCTCCCGTGTGATATTTATCTACCCTGCTATGTTAGATTCTCTCTCTCTCTGGGTCACCCCCTTCCTTCTGTCTTTCTTTGTCCGTCTCTGTCTCCATCGATCTCCCTGTTGCCCTGTCCCGGTGTTAGCTATCTGCAGGTTGACGGATGGGCCTCTGTTTGCTGTGTTAAAGTTATTTATCAGGGGGCGGGGCGATGTGTGTGGAGTGGCTGCATGCCCTCCTCCTCCTCCTCCTCCTCCTCCTCCTCCTCCTCCTCCTCCCTGTGGCCGAGCAGAGGCCAGTTCAGCTGCAGGTCACGCCCCACGGCCCGGAGCCGGCTTCCGAGTTCCTCTGTGATTACTTGGACCAAACCACGACCACGTGAACTCAGAGGAAGCCTGCGCACGCTGTGGCTGTTTTGTCACGGCTCGTTCCGAAGTTATGCTGGAGCGACTGTGTTGCTGTATGTGTGTGCGTTGCTGGTTATTGTAGGTCGAGTGACGGGGTCATTTAACCCATGAAGTCCAGGAAAGTAGTAAAGCAACGACGATTTGTTTGAAGCGAGTGGAAGAGAGCCACGTTTCAGTTCAGAATCCGGATGAAATCCGAATAAAAATCTCATCAAAATCGTAAAACTGGGCGTTACTCAAATTGCCGGTACCCCCTGGGAGCGTTCTCCGTGGATTGTCAGCATTAAGGCCGTTAGGCTTTAGGGTCAGCCAGCCTTGCAGCGGGTTCGTCCGGCAGGCGGTTCTTTCAGATGCATGGGCTTTCTTTTCCCCAGTTGGCAGAGGATGACGGCAGCCTCACCTCAATCCTAAAATCCTCACGTTTATGATATTTGCCCAGTATTATCTGTGCCTGCGAATGAAGGGAGGACGGAGCATGAGGAATGTAGAAGGTCAGACGGCGTGATTTACACAGCACAGAGCCAGAGAATCCTTGGGAAAATACTTGGGCCGGGATCAAACAAGACTTCATGTGATATGTTCTTAACACTGACCTTTAAATTCATCCGTTTCGCCGCTACCCGTTGGCAAACGATGCACTAAACATCAAACTATTTGTATATCATAAAAAAAACAAAAAACTGCACGGTAGAGAAAGCATACTTTTTTTGTTAATTTGGTGTCGGGCACTCATTTAGAAACTATGAAGTCATGTGTAATATATTGATAATATTACTTTTTTAAATAATTTATAAAAGAAATTCCACAATTTCATATGCTTTTATTCATATATTTTATTTTAAATCATTGATTTTCATTACATTGGCCATATACCAGCTTGGAAATACACATTCTGAGTCACAGGGACATTTGCAAAGTGTGTTACAAACAGAAGAGCTGTAAATAAGTGGTGAAATAGTTAGTTGTTAGTTAACGTACAATAATAGATTTAGTTTTGAGCGCAGTTCAAACAAACATACTGTCCATTAATATTTTTTATTGTATTTGCTCGGATCAAACCATGACTTCCACTCCATTGCAGGCATATTTTGTTGATAAGCAAATGGCACTGACCTTTTTTTCTTTTCTTTATCATCTGAGGGGGAAAAAGAATAAACTCTGTTTGACGTTAATGAACTTTGTGAAAAGGGTTGTTTACCGGCTTCAAGGTCAGTTTCTGAGAAGGGCGGCAGGTTTTCTTCGTAAACATACTTGCAGGCAAAGATGTGTAAACACTGTAAATGTATACAGGTGGAGCGGCATATTTTCCTGTTTTCTCTCTGTTTGTTTTCCTCCCCCCGACCTTTCCCCTGTGACACGCGCAGAAAGGCTGTTGTCTGCATATGTGTTTATTTCTCAAAGCCCTTTAAAGTAAAACAACAAAAAAGCAACCCAAAAATGTAATAAATTAATAAAAGATGGACAGTGAGAAGGTTTAATGATGTGCCGACTCACAGTGTAAAGCTGAGAGAGGGAGAGGAGCGGCACATCGCAAGGCAGTGGGGGTATTAAATATGAATTAATGGAATGTTTCTCAAGCACATCTCCGGGTGTAGCGTAGTGTTGGAAAAATAAAATGTACGTTGCCGGCTACTAGCCGTGAAGGTGCATTTGGACTTAGTGTGCTTTAATTAGAAGCGAGATATTAGCATTTCATAGGGCTTTATGCCGGGCGAGGGGATCGGCCGGCCACCGCGCCTTCATTAGCCGGCTTCTCTCTGTAATGAGTGCCATCATTAACTGATGGAGTGGATTTGCCCCAGCTCTACCTTGAAAGGCACATCTCTTACATACTTGCAAGGAAGAAGGCCTTTTAATGGATTTCTTAATGAATAAAATAACATGCCACTACTTGCAAACTTGACGAGTGCCTTTCTCTGGCTCACGCACACCGCCGTCTTCACCCTTTTCACTCGCAGTTATTAGCAAAAAATACTGGTCGTGGTGATGGTGAAAAGCAGAAGACAAAGGTGTGCTTGTTGGTATTTATATATATATATATATATATATATATATATATATATATATATAAAAAAATAAAAAAAATAATGCACGACAGGATCCGTCATAAATTCAGAGTTACACACAGCGATGTGGGGACGATAAAGGTGCGACACGTAAAGGGGGTCGACTCTCGATTCGTGCAAATCGTGACATTGAGGTGTGATTTCTGTCAGAGGTCTTGAGGAAGTGCTCTCTGAGCTGTGCGGTGCTTAAAACGCACCGTGTTTATCAGAGGGAAGGCAAAGTGGGGGGGGGGGCAGGACAGCTATTGGATCAGCCTGACTGCAAATTATACGTGTGTGTGTGTGTGTGTGTGTTTCTGTGTGTGTGTGTGCACGCGTGTGTTGTGTGCGTGTGCGAGCGTGCGTTCAACAACAGTCAAGACAGTCGGAGCGGAGGTGTTTTCTGTGATATGGAAGCCTCCCCTTAAGCCTCCAGGCTGCGGCTCCATTCTCCGAATCAGGCGTGAAGTGATTAGTATTTTATTGATGAGCTCCCGAAGTGGCAAGTGTGGGAAATTGGATCTTTGATCTCCTGGAGTTTGGGAAATATATCCTGAGAGTGTGGAGCTCTCCAGGTAACACCCCCTCCCCCCCCCCCCACAACCCTTAAAACCCCACCTCCTCCTCCTCCCAGCATCACATCACACACACACACACACACACACACACACACACACACACACACACACACACACACACACACAGCCAGGCAGATAGACGTGCCGCCTGGGCGGGATATTCCTCCCCTTCTCCAAAACACACATATTTGTTTTGGATGTTTTTCAACCGAGAGCCTGCGCGGCGATTACAGATGTTCATTAACAAAATTGCGTATTTGTTTTCAACTTTAACCAATCACTTTGATATGCTAATTACAGTGTAATTTAATTTGAGCCCTGTAATGATGATGCCGTTATTATGGACATAAATGATGCAGTTAAGCTGAGAGTAATCTCATTTGCATACCGTACATGCCAGTAAATTAAGCCCTTTCCTGCGCCGCTTCGGCTTTAATTTTCCGCCCCTTTTTTCACGCAGCGTCCCTCAGCCCCGCCGCCTAATAGCAGGCCGGCTCGTTTGATGTGGAGGAGCCCGCTTGCTTCGCGCCCGGATCTAGTCACAATATGTAATACATAAAGGCTCTCATTATAACTCTAAGTGCTGTGTTTTTTTTTTTAAGAATGTGGCATTAATAAGCAGCTGGGCTATGCGTACTTGTAATATTGATACACAAAGAAACAGTTTTGTCCCTCGCCATAATCATCGGCCCCAACCTGCGCCTGACAAATACAAACTATCTGTGATAACGATGTGCCCAGGACCAGTTAAAGAGACCCTAATCATATTGTATATGTCCTTTTCCTGTGTGTTGATCAGAGCTATCTTCAAAGAGGAGTGTCTTGATGGTCCTCCTTTGAGAGGAAAAACATGAAGGGCATTTTTTTTTAATACTTTTTTCTCCTAAACTAATTGAAAAGTATCACCTTGTCAAATGTTTAGAGCAAATGACTTCTCTCTTTTTCTTTGTGCAAATGCTTCTTCTTTTTTTTGATGTCGGTATAAAAGAGGCATATTTGTGACACGGCTGGCCTTGATATATAAAAAAGAAAAGGAAACGCTCCCGTGTCTTCATTAGAGAAGCAGCACCTCACAGCGTCTGATTGTCTGATGTTTGCAGTGAGAAGGTAAACATGTTTGTCACACAGGGGCGTATTTATGCCGATCAAACACGCGGGAGAGGCCGCGCCATGAATGCTAAGGACTTTGGCTCTTGCGGACAAACAGCCCCGCAACGCTTCAAGCGCGCCCTCACACCGGCGCCCTGAAGGTGGGCTGGGAGGCTGCTTTTTATGGACTCGCAGACACTGACAACACAATTGCCCTTCACCGAGAATGCGCCTCCATTTCCTACCATAAAGAATCTAATTTTTCTGCCAGCCAATTTTCTCTGTTAGCCTCTAATTGGCTACATAAATCTCGGCCGTTGAGGGTGAGAAATGTTGCGGTGTCACACAGTGTAATCTTCACCCTTATTTACCAATTCATTAAGATTCATTGATGCAGGATCGGTGAGAGGAAATGACAACATAAATCAGGCCTCCAACATAATGACCCTAATCAGTTGGGAATTGCAGAAAATGTCATGATGAACTATGTCCCTGTATTAGTGCCACTGTACATTGTCATTGTGCTGCTTTATGAGTGGGACGCATCCTCCTGACATGGGCTGTATTTAACCCAAAAAGAAAGAAAAAAAGAGGGTTGTTAAAACCTGATTCCATTAAAACGTAGAAATTCATGCGAGCTCTTTTGGTATTTAGCCCCGTCGCCCTTTATCTTCAGTTTAACTGCCTAATGGAAGGCACAAACTCCCTTCCTGTTTAACCCTATCCGTGCTCTCCCTGGGAAGCTGGGGCTTTAAAAAAATAATAAGACGGCGCTTAGGCCGAAATAACCCTCGGTACCACGGCAAGGAAGAATTGCTCCTTCAGAAGCGAGCGCGAGAGGTCAATGGGTGAGACCACTCCCATAGCAACGGCAGCGGATCAGATGACTGAAGGCAAACTGGCTACTGCGTTACAGATGTTTGACACTGAGCACTGACAGATGTGGGTGAGATTATATTGAAATAGAATAGCTATTGCACTTCCATGTATAGAGACCTTTTCAGGGATGGTCTTCGATACTAGTACTCTTATCGATACTCTTATTGGGTCGGTTCCTTATCTTTACTCTTATCAGATCGGTTCCTTATCGATACTCTCATCAGTTCGGTTCCTTATCGATACTCTTATCAGTTCGGTTCTTTATCGATACTCTTATCGGGTCGGTTCCTTATCGATACTCTTATCTGATCGGTTCCTTATCGATACTCTCATCAGGTCGGTTCCTTATCTATACTCTTATCAGATCGGTTCCTTATCGATACTCTCATCAGTTCGGTTCCTTATCGATACTCTCATCAGTTCGGTTCCTTATCGATACTCTCATCAGTTCGGTTCTTTATCGATACTCTCATCAGTTCGGTTCTTTATCGATACTCTCATCAGTTCGGTTCCTTATCGATACTCTCATCAGTTCGGTTCTTTATCGATACTCTCATCAGTTCGGTTCTTTATCGATACTCTCATCAGGTCGGTTCCTTATCGATACTCCTATTGTGTCGGTTTCTTATCGATACTCTTATCAGTTCGGTTCCTTATCGATACTCTTATCGGTTCGGTTCTTTATCGATACTCTCATCAGGTCGGTTCCTTATCGATACTCCTATTGTGTCGGTTTCTTATCGATACTCTTATCGGTTCGGTTCCTTATCGATACTCTTATCGGGTCGGTGACTTAAGAAGAGAATCAACATTGCGTTATTATTTTTGTATGCATACCTACAGTCTTCCTTGGGCAGCTCTGAGTTACTTTTAGTTCCCTGGTCAAAAGTCACGTGGTGCGTATTTCTTTTAGCTTATTATTATTGTGAAAGGTGAGAACGGGAGCAGCGGTGTCTGGTATTCCCCGCCTCTGCCATGTCAAAAGGAGCAATGTAAAGTGTGCCGGCTTGGTTCCGACCAAAGTGTCTCTGTGTCGTGCGCACGACGTTAACGGTTGATTCATCATTCCGCTTTTGAGAAAAAGCTCAGCAAAGTGTTGTTGAGCCGCAAAATATTTTGCGCTTCGTGTGAACGAAAAAAAACCTTAAGAGTTAAGGATTGCGTCTCTTAAATCAACAGCTCAATTTAGAGTCATTTAGATTGAGCCAGCGGTTAGCCAGACTCCACAGGCTCCAGAGAGAGGAGCCATAATGAACTCTTGAAGACTTAACTCAACAGCAATTAGCTGCTTACTTTGTGTGTAGCCACAAAGTCTTTGTCTTGGGGATTTTAACAGAAGCGTCAAGCAACAAAAACAAAAAGAAACCGAAGATTACCACATGTTGTCAGCTCACAGACGAAGTGTGCACTCCAGTGAGTTGACTGCACCTCTAATAATATTATCCTCCCTTTGCGTAGGTGCGCAATATTAATTAGACAAGTTTGTTAAGGCCAACCTTGGTTTTCCCAGGGAAAGATGCCTCTGACACATTTCCTCTCTGTGAGTTCGCATCCCCCGGGGGGGGAAGGCGGCCCTTACATGAATTCTAGTAAAGATGATTAAAAATATATGACACACTTTAAGTAATGTTAAAACAATAAGTGCTTTTGCAGATCCCATAGGATGCCCATAGATTGGAGTTGCGTTTGACAGGTCTAATTGGTGAGATGAGCTTAAGGGAAGCAATGCCTGCTGTTTCTTCTGTATTTTCTCCTCCCTGTGCATTGAGTGGTCAGAAGAAGAAGGCCTCTTGTCTCCTGGTGTCTGTCCTCTCGCTGCAGAGTTAATGGGCATGAGCCACATGTGAGCGAGATTTATCAAAGTCGAATGAAGGAGAGTCGCTGAGAGGAAGAAAAAAAAAAAGTGTGGCGAAGCGCTCCTAAAAGAGGCTCCACATCCTGGAATTACTATTCCGTTCATGTGCAACCGGATTTAAACTCATTAGACTCCTCTATTTACTTAGTCTCTATCGGCCCCCGAGTTGCACTAAAAATACCGTGGCCTGCCTTACTTTGGCACATTCCGTCATTGTCTGAGCACAGCAGGCCTTTTTATATTCTTTTTTACACCGAGGTGTTTCTCGCTTGGAAAAAAAGAGGAGACAAACTGGTTTGTGTATTTTCTTCTGAAATTATGGATCCACTCAGCTTCACCACCGGAGTCTGGCTTCTAGTACCCCCTTCTTATTGTTAATTTATCTGCGCTTGTGGCGTGATAATAGGTTGATATTCATGAATCATCACGCTCACCTTTTTTCCTCTGCTGGTGGTGCGGTAATACGTTTGGATCTAGATTTCATGCTTGAGGATCCCATCACAGTCGTCCCGACGAGTCATAAATATGTGTTTGGCGCCCTCGCTCACATTTTATGCCCTCCTTGTGAGTGGGGTAACGGTGTTTTTGGGGACTAAATGGAATCAGTAGGGGGGGGTGGTGGTGTTGAAGCCTCACCGGATGCCGATCAGCAGATGGCAAGTTGTTGTATTCATGAAAAATTCATGGTCAAGGTGACGTGCAGCTCGACAATCACCTCCCTTTCACTACTTGTTTTTGGACGAATGAAGTGTTTGACGTGGCAGCTGGAGCCACTCGTGTTCGGTTGAAGTCGCACATAAATCAAGTAATCGGAGCCACGCACTTTGATTTATGACGGACAACATATATGACCGTCCTCTTTCCTTTTTTGTTGTGTTTGTTGTTGTTTTCCCCCCCTCCTCCGTTCCCTGGCGCTGCTCTCGGAGCACCTCAGACATCCTTTGTTATTGCCACGAAGCCGGCCGCTGAATAATTGAACGAGGTAAATGTTTAACATGTTTTTTTTACAAGTTCCTCGCTGCGCTGTTGTGAGGGGAGCCGCTGTTTTTGTTGGGGTCTGGGACGAAACACTGGGATGCGTTGCTCGACAACCGCGCTTTTTCCGTGGGAGGCCGTGTCGCTTTGTGTCCTCGCCGGCAGCTGCAACACAGCAGCTTAGCGCGTCTCCAGAATGTCAGAAGAATGACTTTTTGTTTATCTTGACTTGGGCCTCGCTGTTTATTCTATCCCCCGAGCTGCATCTGCATCGACCTTGATTCCCTAAAGCCCCTCCCCCCCCCCCCCCCCTTCCCCCTCCCCTCCCCTCACACAACTTGTTTACACTAGGCCGGCCCCGAGTGTCACCTCGGAAAATCGGCTGATCATTCCACCTGGTTAATATTAAACGGCTCCCGCAAGGAGACGTGTTTGTTCATAAACACAAACCTGCCCCTGTTTACTGTCGCCATGGCAGCCATCGGCTCATCAAACAAAACGGCCGCGTCCGTCGCGCGAGTCGGTCCGCTTACGCCGCCGCACCAGGTCTGGGAAGAAGTCGGAAAAGCGTGAGGATGTGGGGGTTTAACGACGGAGGCGTCAGCTGCCGGCAGAGTGTGTTTGTCTGTGTGTGTGTGTGTGTGTGTGTGTGTGTGTGTGTCTCACTGTACCATATTGTCACAGAAGTCTGGAGATATGCTCTGCTTATCTGTGACTTGGTTGAAGTGGCTGACAAGATTACATGGTTGTTTGGTCTGACTGTGAAGTCTCCTTCTGGCAGAAAGTCATCTACGCCTTTGGCTCCTCTGAGCCGAGAGCCGACTGAGTCGTCGTCGGATCGGCGAGTGAGTCCAGGTTGAGTTTTTTCGATGGAAGCGGCCCTGTCTTGCAGAAGGCCTCCGTTTTGTTTGTGGCAGGACGGGGAAGGGCGGTTTGGTCATGTAGTGATGTTCAAACTCCCCATCCCCTTCGTTTGGGAAGCTTTTCGCTCCATTCCTTCTTCTGTTGGAGGAGTTTGCTGTCAGTGAAAAAGGGCCGCGATGATGGATTATTCAACAGCTCGTGTTTTGTCTTCTGTCTTTTCCCTCGCACCAAGGAGCTAAAATACAGCAGAACACAAGACTCTTTAAGAAAACCTTGAGAAGCGTTCTGTTTTTCTTTGTGTGTGTGTGTTTTTATTTTATTTTCCGTGCACCTCCGGTACACGCTGGTGTTGCGCTGTCTCGTCTAGCAACCATGGGGCCGAACCTAAACAGCTCTTAAATTGAACCTCTTCCCATTGTCTCATCCTCGGCTCGCTTTATCTCCCGCCACGAGAAAACTGTTGTGCTTTTGTTGCGCGCTCGTGTAAACAAGGGCCGTGTGAGAACCCGGCAAATCGGAGCAGGTGGCCGCCGAGGCTTTACTGTCATGAGCATTAAAGAAAAACAGAACTCGGAGAGGAGGGTCAGAGCACAGCTGCGCGGGGCCGACCCTACCTTGAATCGACTGCTGACTTGTTTGAGCTGTTGGATTCCAGGCAAGCATGACAGGGGGGGCATTAGGTTTCTAGTGTGTGTGTGTGTGTGTGTGTGTGTGTGTGTGTGTGGTGGGGGGGGGCTGATGAGCTCTGGCTGCCGGCTGTTCTTAACCTTCAACCTGTCTGGTCAGGTGGGAGACACATGTGACTCTTGTATGTACTGTACTCCCCACATTTGAGGCGGGGAAAACAAAACAGACTGTAAACAAACAGAAACTCTGACCTTTTTTTTTTGTGTGTTTTTTTTGTTGTTTTTTTTGCGAGCAACTCCCCCAAAAAAGAACAGACAAGGCATCTAATAACCAACAGCAGAGACATTTGATGTTGTTGCACTGAACGGTCGTTCAGCTCCTGGAAATTCACTTATTTGGATTCTTTTTAAAAACTATTTTTGAACAGCTCAAAAAAAACCAGCTCTTCTCATGTCTGCTTTTGTGTGCACAAATTTGAATTTGTACGTGTTGTATAAACGGAGCGGATGGAAAACAGTTGCAGCCTTTTGAGTCATCGCAGACGAGGCGATCCGCCCCCGAGCAAAGTGAAAATAAATAAATAGATAGATGGACATGCGCCGGGGCCGAGTCACGTGGCCGAGTCGCCCCAGCTGATGGCGGCGCGTCCCCGCCTCAGTGCCTCGCAGATTAACATTGTTATCAGCGCAACTCTCTAATAAGGCGCTTTCCTATCTTCTTGATATTTTTGATGGATAATGCCCATTTTCTTTTTTTCCTCTCCATTCCCCCCCCCCCCCCCTTTCCTTGTCCACTCGCGATATTGCAGCTTTGAATTATTCTGTGGTAAAATTAATGAGAAAGTAGATTTATGGGTTTCATTTGTTTGTCAATTCGAAAATTAATTGGGTGTTAATTTTAGCCATCCCCTCATCAGTGCCGGTTCCAAGCATGCGCGCATTACTTTGCATTCATTGTGGCCTTTTCCCTCCTTTTATTGTGGGTCACTAGTTTTGCATACATTAAAATAGCCCCGCGGCTCATTCTCCTGATTACTTTCGGAGATGCCATGCATTTGGAAATTTACTCCGTTCCGTTATAATTATGAAAATTCTGCATGGAATGACAGTGCATGTATAATAACCATTACCCCCCTTTCTCCTTCTTATGTAGCTTTGAAAAAAAGAAAAAAAAGCAGGTCCTTGTTTTGTTTTTTCCTGCATGTGGAGAAGAAAAAAGAAAAAGAAAAAGCATTTTATTTGAAAAATAAGTGGCGGTGAATAACGTCAGCCCATGGTTGGTTTCAAATGGCATTTAATTTCGCCCCGAGAGCGTGTGTTTCTAATTGCTGTCTCAGGAGGGGGAGCCAGTGCGAGAGGAGGCCTGCAGATGGAGTTGTGGCTGGCTGCGTCCCATCCCGCAGTATTCCTCTCGCTCACTCCTTGTTTAGAAAATCCCATTATGGAGGGAGGCCGTGCCAGACTGCCGGGGTGAGCCGGGTCAACATCTGTCTGGAGGGGAGAGAGGATGAGGGGAGGGGGCTCTAGACCCGGCGCAGAGAACGGGGGCCTGTAGTGCCGGGCCCAAAGCTGCTCAGACAGGCCCCTGAGTGTGGGGGCGTCGTGACACACAACTGAACCGGCACAGGCCACAGTGTCGGATGACTCACTCGGATACGCTCCCTGCGAGGAGGGCTCCTGCAGGGGGAGGAGGTGTAAACCATAGTGAACGTTTTGGTTTTCACGTTTTGGGCTCTGGTACGGTTTGAGCTCGCCGAAGTCCACAAACCGCTCCCGATGACACTGAGCTGGGAGGCTGCCCCAGAACTATGATTGCAGCGCTGTTTATTTTTTCATAAGGCCATGTCGAGATTATTATGTCACCTATGCTCCGTAAATATTCTTCTGTGACAAGTTGTCAACCTCAATTTCCTATCTGTCAGCCAGAGTGTGTGTCCCCACGGTGTCTGCCGTGTGTGTGTGTGTGTGTGTGTGCATCTTGTTTAGATCTGCACCCCTGGGGAACACTGCGCCCGGGTAGTTGAGCACATATTAACCGGCAGTGGCCCCTCCTATTGCGCGCCTTAAATGCAACACCATAAATCTGCATTTAGTTCCATTTTCACCTTCTTTCATGATGAGGCCCAGTGTTTTAAAGGCATTTATTCTGCTTCATATAAATAATTAATCAGCCAAGTTAATTCGCTTCTGCCCGACTTGGTCAGCTTCATTAACCGCCCCGGAATTGGGAGGCTAGACGCCGAGGCCCTGCGACCAACTCACAATAGCTGTAAATCATTCCACTGATTTGAGGAAGCCAGGCACAAATAAAAAGGACAGCGTCACTGGCCCTCATCCCAAGAGAGACCGAAGAGGAGGGGGGGGGCCATCATGCCTGTCTGGCTTTTCTGTATCCAAAAGCAGAGCAGAGGTTGTAAAATGTGAGCAAGTTTAACATAGATTACTGCCGTCCGTCCGGGGATTCATGAAGCTAGGAGACTACCTGTATTTGTACATTAGCCTTTTGAGATACATTAAGTTATGAAAGACAACATTACCCCCCCCCCCCCCCCCCCCCCCCAACAAACTCCAAGAGGTTTATTTATATTCAGTATTTTGGTGTTAATTGAGCGCCCCTGAAGGACCTGACTGTTTTCGCTCGGCCCTCAGAATTGGAGGTTTCTCATGGAGATCCTTTGGCAGGCCTCACCCGGTCGCCCTGTTTCCCATTAAAAAGCCATTCTGCCGTGGTTCTTCTGGGAGCCATGCGAGTAAATATATCCATTTCCATAGAAAGTGTTTTGTTTTGGAGGCTCAGTGTTTTCTTGGGCTCCTCTGCTCTCACTCAACGCCGGTTGGGTTCCTCTCCCGATGCGCGCTGGACCCCCCCCCCCCCCCCCCCCACACCACACACACACACACCCCACACACACACACACACACCCCCCTCCACCGCAGATGGGGAACGCAAACAAAACCTCTCCTCCCGCTCCCTCTCCTCCTCTCCAGTGTCCCGGTGTGGACTTGTCATCTGCGAAGGTTTCCGAAAAAGAAAAAAAAAGAAGGCCAAAACAAAAGAGCAGTTCATTATTCTGCGGAGCCGCGGCCATGTGCGTTCGCCTCGCCGCGTACGCCACGACGCACACGGACCGCCAGGGGAAACCTGCAATAAGAGTGCAAATCGTGTGGGAAGGACGTGACAGATGTTTATAGTTTTGGCCCGGAGTTGAAACGCGACCTCATCGCCCGCGTGTTTTAACAGCTGTCCCTGGTTGTTTTTGTTTTTTTTCCGGTCTCAGGTTTTCTTTAAAAGTCATGATGCAAGAATCTGGGACGGAGGCGACGAGCAACGGACCGGCCATTCAGAATGGAGGCGCGGAGGGCGGCGCCAGGGAGGGGCGGCCCAAGAGCGCCACGCCGCTGACGGAGGTGACCGCCGCTGACCTCCTGCAGTTCCAGCAGCACCAGGTAGGCCCGTCCGCCCTTTCGCACCTGTCTCCGCTTTATTAAGCCACGTCAACAGCAGGCTTCTTCCCTCCTCTTAAAGTGCCACTTAATATTTAATACCACCTCAAAGTACATCTAGTACATAAACACATTATTATTATTATTTATGTATATTGAGGCCCTTTTTGAATATTTAAAGAGGGGGAAGTGCTCTCTCTCTCTCTCTCTCTCTCAGTCTGTGTGTGTGATTGTGTTTGGTGTTTGGAACGTGTTTATCGTAGCATGCAGCATCTGCATTCCGGTGAAATATTCATCGCGGCGTTCTGACGCATTTTAAGTACGCAGGTGCCGCGGGATTTCGGAGACAGCCGAGAAGCCGCGACATCCAATGGGATGACGGCGTTCTCTCCCCCCCACGGCTCTCTGTAAACACAACTCACAGCCATTTCAAGGGCCCAAAACCCCATTTTTCCTCGCCACCTCAGACGTGAGGCAAACAGACAAGCTCTCTCTGTCGGTGTCAGCGCCATGTGTGGCGCGCGACAGCTTGTTTTAAGGAAGCGGCGTTGAAAAGATCAGCGCGTCTCGTGCTATTTCGGCCCATCCGACGGGCCGGGGCCGTTGTCAGGAGCCGTTTGGCCGACGATGCACGGGGCCCTGCGCCGCCGCCTGCTGTCGCAGCACATCCATCAACAACAAGGCATGCCACTGTAACGCGTGAGGGGCGAGGCGATAATTCGGTGTTATCGTTCATCATCTTTACAGCCCAATCGGGCCGACGCGATATTGTGACGGCTCTGTTGTCACAACGGATGATAACCAGCCGGCTCATTCGCGTCTCGTCCCAAAGTGTGACGCCTTTCTCACAAACCGCTGAGCATTCGGGACGCCTCACGTGATGTGATGATCGCACCGTGCACACCCACGTACGTTTTATCGCGAGAAAAAACCCCATTAATTTTCAAGTGTATCACTTGAATAGGAAGTAATATGACCTCCCAAGTGATTACTTTTACATTGTGATTAGTCATATGTTTTAATTATTTCCCCTCTTTACCCGGGCTAGCTTTAATTGTGGAGTGGAGAGATGTACGAGGGGCAAGCGTGCAATGCAGGCCAAGATGCCGTCATCTCAGAAGTACGCGGTGTTCCGTTAATCACATTTTTTCCCGGGTATTAAGCGGTACAGTCGGAGGGGAGGAAGCCGATTGGTGATTAGAAGGCGTTTTGTCCGCGTGCTCCTCTCTCCTCCTCTTCAGTCCTCAGGCCTTACCAAACCCCACCTCCCACCCATTTCTTTTTTCTTTTTTTTTTTACTCCTCTTTCCAGCTCGAAATGAGCATGTCGTCAGTGAGGAAAATCACAGCCATACTGAATTCATTACCGCAGTAGTCACAACAAAACCGTGGGTAAGATTTCAATAACTGCAGGCCACAGTTGAGTAAACAGTCGCACTGAAATTTAATTCCTGTTGACTTTCCCCCTTCGTTCTTCAGCCATGGGGGCACATTCTGATTCGCTCTGCGAGGACAACAGGGTTACAACTTTTGATGAATTGACACAAGGGGGGTGTGGAGAGAGAGCGATAGAGAGAGAGAAGAATGTCATGGATGTGCACTTGACACCAAGAAAGAATGGAAATAAAGCCTTCCCCCCCCTCCGCCCCCACTAGACTTGAGCCAGGCGTCCAAGCATGGCCCCCTGTTTGCTAGTCATCCAGAAAGAGCTATTACTCTGTGGGACCTGCCCTGGCATTTAAGGAAAAAGGAAGTCAAGACGAGCAGCTCTCCTCCCGAGTACGGACGCTTTTTTGTGTGTCTCCGCCCCTCCGCTTGCCGCCGTGGTAAATAGCCAGCACTATTTTTTGCCTCATGCCTTTTGAACAAATCCAGTGGTTAATTTCCGTGGCCTGCGGTTGGGGTTGAAACAGAAGGGAGGCGTATGAATTGTCGCGTGTGATAAATGGCACACGGATGGGGACGGAGGACGAGACGTCTCACTCTCCCCGGCGCTGGGCTTTGATAGGCTACTTACCAGGGGTGGTGTTACTGGGAAAGGCAGGCAGTCTTTTTATTCTCCCATTAGACTAACCCAGGATTTTTCACTCATGCACCATGAACCATGTTAATTGTCTCCGGGGCATTACGATCTCCGCTCAATTACTTGATAACTTTTCTTTTTTACTTTTGTGGCATTTCACAGTCTGTCTTTTAAGTTTTATTTTTATATATAATTGCAGCCTGCACTAATACGCTTCTAACTGACACACCAAAGTTTTTTGCCCCCCCGCATTCTTTGTTCTCCACAACATCCAACATCCCCCCCCCCCCACCCTTTAGGTGAGGCAGAAATCAATCTAAAAATCTTCCCCCGACTCAAAGCGCAAATTGTGCGAGAGTCCCCTGAGTGAGCGCGGAACAACAAACCTGGCAGTGGCATATCATTTATTCTTATTAGTGAACATAACTATGAAAGACAGTCCTCATTAATAAAGATGGGGGATGAAATAATTGTAATCTGTTTGATCATCTTGATCCTGACAGGGGAATTCATCTTGTGGACTAGTCAGATTTGAGGGGAAGTGGACCATAAGCTTGATTTAAGCATCTCTATTAGTAAGTCAAATATTGTTTGTTAAGAAGGGGGGGAGGGGGATGAAAAGAAGGCACCGTCTCTTCTTTCCTTTCTTTTTTCTTTTTCCTGTTCTGCTGTGGAAACGTCGCAGATTTCACTTTTTGAGGAACTCAAAGTGATCTTGGTTGTGTCGTAACCGGTTAGTTGCTTATAAACGTTTGTTGCGCGTTCTGTTAGCTTTTTTTGTCCTTCTTCCCAGGCTGCGCTCAGTTGTCTGCAGCTGCTTGTGTATAATATATGAGTATCTCCTTTTTTTTACAATGCATGAATATAGCATCTTTTTTTAAAAACATATGTGTTGTTTGTTTTTAGTTTTCTTGCCCCAGAACCCGAGCGTGTTTATTCTCTCTGTGTATTTTTTTTTTGTTTGCCTCGCAGAAGTTGTGGTTTTAACGTTATCCTCATGAGGAAGTGAAGCTACTGCAGGAGCGCAAACACAACAAAAACAAGAGGGGCGTTTGTGCAATAACCTGTTTTGTGATTTTTAAACTACTCTCTGCAACAGGAAGCTGCGTTGCCGTGGCAGTCGAACAAACAAGCGGGGACAACAGCGGCGTCGGGGGAACGACTGCTCCGTATCCGTACTCGCTGCCGTCTTCAGCCACTTCCCCGACGCGCGCTCCTCCTCTGATGCACTCGGCCAATTTCAGCGAGGCATTCATAACATCTCGCACGTTTAAGACGTGAAATACATTCCTTCACTTGAAATTTGGTTTTCAGCTGATACAACCGAGCATAAAATATTAATATCCTGTCTTTTAGAAGAGCTCTTCTAATCAAGCTGGAGAGATTTTTTTTTCTAAAACCCCAGCCTGCCTCTTCCTTCAGCGATACTGTACAGATCAACCCAACAGTATCTCAAAAGAATGAGAAACAAAACAGGGGATGAATAATTGCTTTTCTTTTATTGCACACGCATCCATAAAGTCCTGCTTTGTCCAACAAGTGCCTTTTCAATCTTTGTTACATATCGCAAGATAAGGCCAGCCAATTATGTTTTTTTTGTTTCTTCTTCCTTTTGCTCTTCTCCCTCTCTGCCCGCGTGGTTGAGGTGTCCGTCCGTCGCGTTGCGTGTGCAGAGAGGAGAGAGTGACACGCAGAGGACGGTGGCCACAGAAAGAGCTGAGCGGGCGCGCAGGGTTTCCTGTTTGCATAATGCAGGGCTTACACGGCCCCTTGCGGAGGCTCGAGAAGGTGGAAATGCACAGGTGGAAATGCACGTCTTCGCCACCGCCGCCGAGCTGGGAGGGGGATGTGCTCGGTACAGGTGCACAGCCCGAGACACACACAGATGTGCAGTACACGTATAAACACCAAAGCCCAAAGGCCAGCAGGGCACGCTTGTTTATGGCGTCCAGTGAGGGGACGAAGGGTGGCGGTTAACGGCGTCAGAGGCCGGAGAGCATTCGCTGCCTCACATCTCATGCACTCTGCCACAGAGCTGAGCAAGAGAGTGAGAGTGCTACACGCCCGGAGTGAAATATGTGTTTCACAACAAGAACGCCGCCTTATCGCCGCACCTTTTTGAATTGAATTCCTGCCGGCATCTCTGCGTTTGCTCCACTGATGAATCCTACGCCGCGTTTGACACGTGTCGTTTCGCCATCTTCGCTTCGGTTGCTTTTTTTAAATATTTGTTCTAACCAATGGGCGGTGCATTGTCCGCTTGAACGCGTGCTTCCGCCCGGAGCCACGCCGTCGAGGCCACTCGCACGCCACACAGGTTGCGCAAGCGTGCAACCGGAAGCGTCCCGGGGTCCCCGCGGCCTCCGTCTCTCCGAGCGCTCGGGTATCTTCATGTATACTCTTTACGTTGTCACAGGAGGCCAAGCACCGGCTCCAACTTATTGGAAAATCTGGCGGCGAGGATAACATCAGTGTTATGACACTGCATATTGCCCTAAATTGCTTTATTGGTAAAATGATAGTGCTCGTCCAATTTGAATAATTTTATGGAATCCCTCACTGAACAGTTTAATTATGTTATCACACAACTGGCAACATCTGTCTTTATAGCACAGCACATGACAGTTTTATTACAGGCTGGATTTCTTTGCTGGTTCTGGCAATTGATGTGTGATCTGATTAATAATCACACAGATGGAGGTGAAAATTGAACACTGCTATGTCGGAGGGTGGGGGGATAATTATTAAAGGGAAAAACCAAAACAAAGCCTGTGTCACTGAATATATCCCGACTGTTTTCACTCCGGCTTAAGCTCCTCCTGAATCATAATGCTTTTTAAACACAGCTCCGTGCATTTTTGTTCTTCTTTTTTTCTTTATCAGAAGACAAAATCTGTTTAGTCTAAGTACAACCCTTTAAATCCTTTTGTCACCCCGGTTTTGTGAGCAAGGTTTTGGGAGGTAAACCACCCAGCACCTCTCCTTTTGTCTCGTGGATGCCTTCCAAGACAGCCAGCTCATGAACTCATCCGTTTTGTTGAGTCTACCTCCAGCGGCCGCTCTCCGACCGGGACGAGCGATGGAGCGCAGTGTGCCAAAGCCGCGGTTTAAAATAGTTGACTGTTGCTCGGGTCGACATCCTGTTTACACACCCTCGCTTATGTGGGCAGCAGGAGGGGGATCGCGGGAGTTCGCCTCGCGTCTTAGTTTCCATCTCGTTCCAGCACCCAAAAAAAGAAGAATATTAAAAAAGGAAGGACGTGCATTTGATTAATCCGATTGTTATACTTTTGACAGTAACATGAGAGGCACCGGCTGGTGTTACAGGAATACAAGTTCTCCTTTATCGGTCGGTGAAAACGATGCAACAGATTTAGCGTCGCACTCCTACAAAAAATGTCTGTTCTATGCATCCTTATTCCTCGTCAAGACCTGCCGTCTATATTACCCACAATCCAATGCAACTGCAGGTAGTTCAATCAGATTTGTGTGTGTTGTGTGTAGTAGCTGCTTTTGTTTTTTACTTCAACTCAATGGACACTGCCTCGAGTGTCATCAGACTTCACACGGCTCTCTCTGGAGCCCCAATAAGGTTTTATACCAAAAACATTTTTTTACATATGCGGTAGTAACGCGTGTACAATCGCCTTTAATTAACACAACGCACACTAACATTGTTCACGGCCTCAAAGGTGGACTTTGTTTGATTTGCTCTTCTCTCTGAGGAATTGTTCGAATCATTCCACGTCCAATAGCTGAGCTCCACAGGTTCGTCTCATTTGAATCGCATGACTTCTGCAATTTTCTTTCATGATTAAGCAATCCTAATTAGTTGTGAAAACAAACTGATTACACACACGAGGATCAGCTGGTTAACCCGCCTGCTCTCCGTCATCGCTCACACAGAATTGTGCTTCGATGCAGCCAAACGCAGCGCTCCGCTCGTTTCAGTGCCAGTTTTCTGTTTCCGTTGTCAGACGACTGAACAAATATTTAGTCATGGCCCATAAGTGCTACCTACTTACAGTAATTCCTGCGCCGCTGGAACCGAGATGTCAATCATATCGCTTTTTTTTTTCTTCTGGGCTCTAAACAGGATTTAATACACAGCAGGCGGATGGCCTTCGTCGCGTGATCGGCGGTGTTGTCCTTCAAAAAGAGCGATCGCGGTGAGAGTTAGAGGACACACGAGAAGTTTAGACTCATCCCGTCTGAAGTGGGTTGGTAAAAAGCTCGGATTTTGTGTAAATAATCAGTGGCTCAGCGTGGGCAGAAGGCCAGCTTGTCGATGCATTGATGCCTTTTCAGATTTAGTAGTCAAGAGATGCCTTTCTAATTTGGCTGAGTGTTAATCAGGTTTCAGTGTGCATATTTGCATTACAAAGATGACAAGCTAAACAATAGGCAATTTGTAAGAAGAAAAAAAAAGTGCAAACATGAGCAACCGGTGAAGAAAACAAACTGTGCTCACAGTGTATAGTCACAGATTCCCCACAGGACAAGGTAGTTTAAAAACAGACATCGGAAAGGTCTCCGTTTGGGTTCAGACAACTTGTTTGGGGCGGAAAGGGGACAAATCTGATCGCTGACCAGTCGACTGAAGAAACTGGGAAACGCAGCATCTGATTCCTAATGGGGCAAAGCAATAAAACGGTAGTATCTGCGACACAATCGTCCGTGATAAAGTTGATGAATTCATTTATTTTCGATTAGTTGCAAAAACACAACACGGACACTTGTAGGCTTCGCCGTGGCGGCCTTCTCCGTTGCTACTCTCTGTAAAAATGGTGAATACATTTTTTTGGGTGCGTCAACCTTGAGGAAGTTTTCACGATTTGGAATTTGATTGATTTGGTCCGACAACATTTGAGATTTCTAGAAGAGCCGCCGCGCAGGTGAATTGTTTTCTCCCCGTTTGAGTTAGCATCGGTTCACCGGAAGCTAACCGGAAGTCGGCCCGCTCACCCGGCGGAAGTCTCCTTCAACAGACTAGTCTCTGAACTGGCGGTTTTACTGCCCTCTGGTGTTCATCATTGAGGATCCTTTTTAACTGTTAATAATACGTCATATACCGTCAAATACTCTCAGATAATCCATTAATTTCTTCATTTAAATCCAGTTCTGGCGGAGGTCTGGTACACATGCTCCAGAGTAGCAACTACATGTGTGATCAACCCTCAACAACTCTAAAGTGAGTATTAATATTATTAAGTAATCCATATCGTGATAGTGATCGATATCAATCAATATAAAATAAAAATAAACGCTTCGGGACAGTTGTGGCCAATATTGCTCATATCACACTGGCCCTAATTCCTCTGTCTTTAAGGTCTGTGACAGCGTGCGCCCTGCGGAGAATGTGCGCCCTGAGGAAACCTCTCGAGGACGTTTCCCCCCCAATGTAAATGATGCAAGCGCATGCGGGTATCATTAGGGAAGAGTGAAGTGGTTCTCATTGTGTGGCGCCCGGATGGTCTTTGATGGCTGCGCGTTTGTGCTGAAGTGGGCGACTCTAAACTTTGAGCAGGTGTCTGAGGCAGCTGGCTGGAGGCAGACAGGGAAACACGTCCGCGTCAGTTCAGTATTAAGTGGCTTAGAGAGGAGCCTCGCCTAGCAGGAGGACTAATGCATCCTCAATGTTTTATTTAAAGCAGTGCCAACAACTGCCTCTGAACGCGCCACATCAAGATACACACACACACACACACACACACACACACACACACACACACACACAATCCCTCACACACGGAGTAATTTTGCGCTGTTTAGCTGAACAACTTGTGTGTTTAGTGTTGTAAATAAGTAACCGTTTTAACAGGGCCTCCGGAGACTGTGGTTGGGAAAGTACGCGCTCAGACATGACTGGCTTTAATAGCCATTGTCAAAACACTGTTCCAAGAAGAAGAAACAAAAAAAACAAAAAAGCCTTTCTTCACGCGATTGGAATGTTTACACTGAGTTGAATAATAATGCCATTTTGTGGAGAAGCTATTCTTTAAGGATTGCCAATCTGACCCAGTTTATTAGGGATAGACTTAAGGATGCACAACTCCTCCTGGGAAAACATTCAAGCGCATGGCCTATTCATTTTTAATGAGAGCACTACTTTAAAAAACTTCACAGAATTAATATGTATCAGTGAAGTCTTTCCTGTGCAGAAAACTTCAGGGTAATTAATATTCATAGGCTGTGCTTGTTAACACCCCCAATGCTCGTGCAATGTAGATCCAATTAACATAGAATGGACCCCAAGGATTTGGGCAGATAAGGGTTAAATGAGCTATTGAAATTGAAACCGGGGCTGTCTCGCTCTTAAAACACTTATTTGTTTCAATAAGCCCTAATCCTCGTTGCAGATTAAGCCATCTTTTGGAACTGGCGAGCGTGAGTGTTTAGGTCAGTGCGTGTGCACGAGCGCGAGGCGCTTGTGTACGTGTTTGCATAGGGGCATCGCCTACGCAGCCAGGCTAATGTGAAAGTCCTGTAGAGAGCCCGGCTTCTATATCTTATTCATAATCTCTTGACACAATGCGGGTAATAGACATCTGAGTTGGTTCTCGCCGTCAGCCTGCAGTCCCGGGCCAGGCTGGCTGGCAAGAGGGGTGGAGGGGTGCTGGGGTTTCAATGCAGAGCTACGTAGGTGATGTGATGGTAGCGAAACGCCTGTTTCCCACCTGCTGCCGTTTGTTAGCACGCAGACTGCACATATTGCTCCCCAGAGCATCCTCAGACAACTGCCCCCCCCCACCACCACTCCACCTGCCTCAGCTCCAAGAGGACTCAGGCTTAAAGAGTAGAATTAGACAGGTGAGCTGACTGATGAAACTGGGATAAGGTGGCTTAAGATTGTTTTATTATCTTACCTACATTTTTTACTGAAGTTAGTTCAGCAAACTACACCGAATTATGAGTTTAACGGTATAGTCGTATATATTAGTCATAAACTGAAAAGCTTGGCACAATGCAATCACAAAAACAACGCTGGAGCTGGATGACAGTGTGATAGTCGTAGATTGTTACTATTAACAAAAACGTTGATTTTCACATGCTGTCAGTCTGAATAAACCTCCGTCTGAACTGCTACGTTTTAACGCCTGTGTCTTTAAGCCCCCCCTCTCTCGAAAAAGCCCAGTCTGCTCTGATTGGTCAACGGTTTCAGGTCTTCCACATCCACGCTGTCACCGTCTTCACAGCGTCACTGCAGAGTAACTCGCTCTTGGTGTGGGTGTGCGCGTGCGTGTCAACTACACAGAATTTAGGGACACTTCTACCGACCAATGACTAATAGTTGTGACATCACAACCTGACTAAAGTCCCGACGGCTCGTTTAAAGGCACAGTGTCTGAATACTGGCCGTGTGCATCTCTCAATGGATTGAACATTTGAATACTTTCACAGTATTTATTATCACCGACAGTAGACACGCTTTGTTGTCAAAGAAGACATGGAAATCTCAATGTTCTTTTTTTAATTCACTTTTCGATTAATCAATGAACAATTTGCATAGTGCAAGCCCGTTATTGATGGTGTTTTTCTTCTTTTGGTGACACATATATTTTATGTTTGTAAATGATGAACAGCACATTTGTGTGCCACATATTATAGAACCTATCAAGATATACACATCATGTACACACACGATTTGGCCCTTGCGGACTGTATTGGAGAAATTTGACCCATGGGCAATGTCGCCACAGGACTCAAGTTGACAATAATATACTAATAACATCATTATTTACTAGAGAATTCAACCCATGGAAAAGTAATGACATTTCCGTTATCATAACAGCACTAGTGTGCGGTGTATATTCCTTTTTCTGTGATAGAGGGGAAAAAAATAAAATTGACAGCTCTGTTTTTTTCTTTTTAGTTTGCAGGGTGGAATATGACAAACGGCCAGTGCCGATGATCAAATGAGCCTTCATTGAAGTAAATATGCGCGGACAGCCACACCATGTACAGGTCTCTTAGAGTAAATTTGATTGTTTGACGTGTATTCACCCATCAAAGTGTGTATCAGTGATTAATAACAACCCCCCCCCACCCCCCTGCGCACTCAGCAGTGACATGGCCTCTATTTGTGAGAAAAATGGCACAGGTCGGCATTCACTGGCGAATAGCTGTATACCATTTAGGGAATGATATGCTGTGATGGGATGTCTCGTCATAAATAACAGTGATGGCACCTCCGCATCCCCGTGAATGGCATGTGCCATAAATACTTAGCCGGGCCGGAGACAATGGTTCATATAAATCCTTGCGCAACCTTTTTTCTCCTACTAAAAAGAAGAGAAAGGGAACAAAAAGAAGATAATATATTTATATATATATATTTTATTTATATGGACAGTAAAAAAAAACAAATGTTTTCTTCCTCCTCAGTTGGAGAGAGACCTCCCTCGCAGGACAATGTGCCGCTCCCTCGCTGTGGCCTCTGATGCGCTGTTGTTATTTGCTTGTTTACAATCTCTGACATGATGTAATGGGATGGCTGTGAAAGTACTAGCCAGCAAATGGCACAGAAAATAAGACAGTCCTTTATGTCTCTCTCCCCCCCCGCACCCCCCTTGTTTTATTTCCCTTGTTTTTTTTCTCCTCTGCAAGCGGGGGAATATGTCCTGCATTTGACTCAAGGAACATGAGCCTTGAATATAAGTAACTGTTTTTTTGCATTAGGTACTCCCCGGAGGTGGGGGGGGGGGGATATCATGTCCCTGCGTGAAATGTGAATGTGAAATCTAGCAGAAAGAAATATTTATGACCATTTTTTGCTTGATTAGAGCTGGATGACATGCCTAAGGAGACAGCGAGTGGACAAAAAGGCAGCATTGCCGCTTCTGGGCAGATGTTAAAGAAAGAGTTGTTTAGGGAGGAGGCCATTCTGACCGGGGGCTCTCTGTGTGTGCACGGCCTTTGTGTGTTCGTGGGTGGGGAGGGGGGTTTGAAGCATGGTAGAGGAAATTGAGTAAGTCCTACAGGAGTGCACTGGGAGGCAGATGGAGAGCACGCAAGATCCATCACTCGTCTTGTTCTCAGACACACAAAACACAAGTAATGTCTCTCGGATGGACACTCATAAAACGCAATACTGGTAAAAACAATTTATCAACCAGTTTAGGTGGACTGGGTTCGGGGCCAAGACACAGTCAACCATTTATTCTACGTTCGCTGCTATTGCAGTGATCGTCTGAATATGCCTTTGAGATGGCCTTGGATTAAAAAGAGACGGACACCAACAGCAATCACTGCATGCTGCTGTACACTGTGCAAGCATTGACTCTGCACACCGCCCACAACAGGCGAAGTATATTCATTCAGGGGCTCTGAGCCAATACAGATGAAACTACTAGTTTACTTTTATTTAAGGGGGCTGAAATTTGCTGATCATTTCTAATTCCACGAGTTAATTTGGCCACATTATCTTACATTGTGCGTGCGACAGTATTGATATGTGTGGCACGTCGCTGCTATCGGTTTGCATTCTTAACTTGTGCGCCGCCTGTTCGGACCATGTTGGTCGATGCCGTCTGCGGCGGTGCTTTTGTCGATCCGTGTTAACAGCAAAGAGTAAAAAGTAAAAAATTCATTAAAAAGAGTCTAGTTGTATTGTAAATATGTTTGATCCACATATGTGCATGAGAATGCTATCGCCAAACAGCTTCAGTGAAAAGCACGGGGCATCAAACTTACGCAGCGGTATTTAAGCAGTCCTGGAATTTTTGTCATCACTCTGCATAATACCTTATTGCATGCTTTCAAAAGCTAAAATTGCCACTTAGGAAACTTGATAGTGTGGAATACACCCCCCTGTCAACCATAAACTTAATGCCGTTTTGTCTTTGCATTAGCATATTTTATACCCCGGACATTGTATTAGCATAGATTGCATACAGTAATGGCGAGGGCCAAAACAAGGATTATTGAGAACCTACAGGGCCCACGCATGGATAATTGAGTTGTATGGATGGGAAACTGCACCTGGTCTGAGCAATTTAGTATTTGCAACTGTTGCCAGTGAATATGCATCCTATTAGGACACTATATGCAATTCAGGGAGCGTGGCAGACGTGTGAATGTGTAACAGCATGTGCTCGGGGCCAACAGAGAGATATTTCCCCTCCTGTCTGCACCTATTGACACAACATCCACATCACCGACGACTCGGTGTAAAACATTTTATCCCTATATGCCAAGGGAGCTCTCTGCTATCATCACCACTCACAACAGGCTTATTTATATATTCGTTGCGATGCATCGGGACAAGCGCCAACATATGAATAATCAGTTAATTGCCGCATTGATGCAATTGTCTCTGTTGCAGCAGCGAACTCATCTCTGGCAGCGGGTTGATTGTGTTTAGACGGTGACAGGGGGAGAAGCCACAGCTCTTAAAGACATTTCCAATGGATCAGAGAAGTACAACATTGAGTGTGATTAATTTTTCAATTTCTCTCTGCGGATATCTAATAATTGTGCCCATAGATAGCCATGGGCTCTTATTAAACATTAACAAAAAAAATGAGAGAAGTTAGAATCAGAAAGATGGTATTTTGGATTGAATAATGTAAAATATCTTTAGGGCAACAGGGAAAGAAGCAACCTAGTCCAGGTTTATTCTTCAAATGTTTCCCACCACTCCTAATTACTAAGCTCTTATCTGCACACTCAACACTATATTTATTTTTCCTCCTTCGCCAAATGCAATTTTTTTTCGTAACCTTTTAATAACATATACATGCCAGTAATTTTTTAAAAGGAATCATTAGAGATGTCAGTCGGTCCCTGCCAGGATTGTGTTTTTAATTGGAATGTAACTCCACCGGACGGAGAAAGTTTTTTATTTTTTAATTCAGGTTTTTGATAATTAACGCGAGACCGTGTCTCCGGCATACAAATGCTCGGCTCTTTGATCTGGTAAAAGGAGGGTTTTGTGAGGCACGCGGTTCTTATTAAAACACAGCAGCGTGGCCATCTCCCTTCCACCTTCCAGTAGCGTGGCACTTTGCCTTTAAGGAGCCGAGCCGGAGAGGAGCTTCCACCTTCCTCTCTCTCTCTCTCTCTCTCTCTCTCTCTCTCTCTCTCGTTCCCTGGTTCTCCCCGCGCTGTCTCCATCACTTTGCTCACTTCCACATAATATCATCTTCATCTCAGATTGCTGTGGCACAGGGGAACTGCATTTGCTGATCAGATTTGGCTTGGCTGACGCCTCCTCCCCAGAAGTACGGCGACGTGCGAGTAACGCTTGCCTGAGCCCAGGGCCCGCCGCTGGCTGATTGAGTGGTCCTGCCTGTCACAGGACAAGATAACCACATCAGTAAATACTCCTCAGCCCTCTGCAACCACCGCGCCGGCTCTACCAGCGGCAGCGCTGCACTCCGCACGAGCACCTCGCAAACTCCCTTTTTCCAGCTCTCCTTTGTGTCACGACGTCGTTCCCGTGAGGCCACATTGTGATGCACATTTGGTCCATTCTCTTTTGAATCGGTTTCTACCGCAGCTCTCGAGAAGGCAAATGAAAGCACATTAACACGCAGCCATATTGTACCGGCTCTCTGGCTCTCCGAAGGGAATTCTGACTCAAGTTACAGTTAGATTTTTCTTCTCAATCTGATGAGGTCTCTAGCCGGTATCGCACCACCAGACTCCGGTTTCACAGTGTGATCTTTTTGATATCTCCCCCAACCCCCCCCCTCTCTCTCTCTCTCTCTCTCTCTCTCTCTCTTCGAAACAGCACCGGCATCGAAGACGGATTGAATTAGCGATTTGTGGTGTATTTATCTCGATCTGAGAGTAATTTCGTGCACTCTGTCTTTGCACTCAAGCTCAATGAAAACAATAAATGGTGTCCTTATCTTCTGCTGTGAAATCAAGATAGGATCAGGAGGCTGCGAGTTATTTGTGGTTGATTTGGGGTGTGGGGGGATCTCGGGGAAGGAGGGACAGGAAATGGACACCCATCTCACATTACCTCTCGCCGTACAGCAGGAGATGGAGAGAGGCAGAGGGAAGTTTTTTTTTAATCAGTAGGACGATGTGCTTCTAATGTGAAAGTGTCAAAGATGTGCCTCAGCCGTGCAATGAGTGAAATCTGGTCAACCTTCTGTGTTAAATTGAAAACGGGGCCGCTGGGATTTGGAGGTGAGGGGACGGGGACCCAGTGGCAGCCGAGTTTCGGTCAATTATCACAATCGCCCATGCTCGGTTCTTCTCCTGAGGCCTCTTCTCGACTGCCGGCTCACTACACAACCAGGAACACATGCACCGAAACAAGGTGTTTTTTTTTCAACGGGAGCGTATGCTTCTGAAATGGTTCGTGGTTGAGTCAAAAGAATGCTTCACCCACAAAACGACCCCTCTGTTTGTCAATCACTCACCCCGCCGCCTTACCTCGAATCCTTAAAGAATACTTAGTTTTCTCGATGCCTCCACAGTGAATGGAGAAACTAGAAAGGTGCACTCGATAGAAGGCAGATGTCCAAGTCTCCTGGGTGTATCTGGAACTAGCACTGCTTTATTGTGCGATTGAATGAACACAACCCCCACTCCCGTCTAGACACCATTGGGCTTCGTAAAACACACTTCATTCAAGCTCAAAAATAAGGCAATTGGCTCGATGTCATCGTCTGTTGCACTTCACAAAATCTTGCAAAAAAATCAAAATGAAACCCGCAGAGCTCTCTGCCCTACAGATGCGGCGAGGCCCACCAGTGTGTGTACTGGTAGTTTTGTTAGCTGTTAGCGGTTAGCTGAACACACCATCCAAAACAATAAAAATGAGCCTCAGAGCAGCGGGGGCCGGTTAAGACTCGTGAGTGAGGAGTTAGCAGGCGGTCAATGGCGGTATAAAACAGGCAATAAAAAGGTGTTTTGAGAGAGTCTGAGTCACAGCAAACATTAGAGGTCCTTCAGAGTGCAGCTCTGACTGGGAAGCCGGAATATAACGCAGATTGCTGCAGCAGACTCCGAGATTAGCCGTGGACAGACACACAGGTGCACACTCGTGCACGGTACACGCGTGGCCGGTCGCACGATCCTCCTGGCGGAGATGGAAATGGGGAAAAGTATTGATAAATTAAAGTAAATGGGGGGGGCCCGTGAACAATAGCAACACTCAGCTCCTGACGTATAATCCAAGTCATATTTATCCAGTTGTATTGTCACTCTTCCGTCCCCAAACGCATGCATCTTTACGAAAAACGTACAATTTAAAACACTTTTGCATCAACGGATTTGTTCATGCAAGTCCGATTTGTGAGCGAGAAGAAAAAAAAATGTTCCTCAAGAATTCAATGTAATACGGAGTGAGTAATTAATATATATATATATATATATATGGGTGAAGTATTACTTTATAGTCCCTTAAATCTAACGTTTTGCCCACAGACATATGCCTTGGATCAGGACTATTCCAGATCTGTGCTCGCTTTACAAGTCATGAAGAAGTGCCACGTGTGGGCCTCTGCACCTCTGCATCGCCCTGCCTGTAGGGGCATTGAGCTAAACGCTACAGCTGCATGTCCTGGCGTATCCCAGCAGCCTCTCTGGCTGGAGAGAAAAGGATCCCTTCCTGGCAGGTGCGATGTGGGGAGCCACAGCTCCTGCCTTTCGGCTAACTCGCCACAGAGTGTGGTTAAAAAGAAAAAAAAGGTAAACTAGAGGAGGAGGGAATGGAAGTTACTCGCCACTCTATTAATACGTGGACAGTATGTGTTCAGTCTATTTTAACCATCTGAGCGAGAGCCAGGAAGCCGGCACTTGCAACCATATTTTAACCAGATGTTTAAGAGGGAGAAGAAAAGCCTCACAAGACGCTCGCTATCAAAACGATTATCTTCACGGGTGGATGTTTACAAAGTGTTAATGTGATATTTTGCAGGCGGACTAACCGAGTCAGCTTTCATGTGTTGACCGTGATAAATGCTCCTGCCTGTTAAAAGACCAGCACCTTCTACGTTATAGAGGAAGCAATGCAGTGCATGAATGTCTTTGACGTCTGCAGTCGGCCATGATCCCGCTCTCCTTTTACCCACCGTGAGCAGCTGACAGGGCAGACGGCCTCTTTTGATCGACAGTCAAAGAAGCTCCGGCAGAGATTTGTAGCCACGGGGCAACAGTGCTGCTGCAACCTGTCCTCTTGCCAAGCACCCGTGTCAGGTGGAGGCACCGTGTCATCATAATTCATATTCCACAAGATCAGAGTGTGATTTCTATTGGGATTTGGGATGTTTTAATTTATTTATTTCTATATACAACCTGATTGGGCGAGTCCAATAGAAATATACAGTATGTAGGCTGACATCTAATGGAATCCCCTTCATTTTGCCTCAGGGGGAGTTTGTTTTTGGAGCACATTAGCTTTGGCGGCATTGTAGACTGTCGACGATTTCTCTCAGGAATCGATGTTTAATTTGAATAATAAAAAAGAAAAGGCGCGTTCTTTTGGTTTGCGTGTCCCAGATGAACAAAGAAGTAAATGAGGGGGAAGAAAAACAGGTAATTATGCTGAACCAGTAAATGAATGACCCACTGACCCTCCGTCCTAATTGATTTTGTCGAAGCAAATCGTTTTTATCACCCATTTTGATGTGTTTTTGCTTCTTCTTTTTTTTTTTATGTAATTAATTGGTTTATATGAATAAAGAATCAAATAGTAGAAACCGGGTTGTAGGACATCTGCGTCTCTTCAATTTACCAGCAGGGCAATTATAGTTGGCAGCCTGCGCGCTGTGGAGTGATGTCATATCCTGGAAGAAGAGCAAAGACTTCACCTCCCACCAGAGTCGTCAAACCCACAATGCTATTTAGCTTTATTTACTGTTCATAAAAAAAACATAATGCATAACATTAACATACTGTTGGCTGTTTGGTGGAGTAGTTAGGCTTGTAGGTACACAAATTATGCAAATGAAGGAGAGGAGGGGAAAAAAAAACTGCAGCAGCTGTGTGCATTTCAGAAACGGCGTTGTTCAGAGAGCGGCGGCCTCCGGGGTCGGGCCGCCGCCGACCTCACACGCCGCTGCAAATATGCGGCGGTCAGTGGGCGCATGCCAAGTCGCAGTGCAACGCTACGTGTGCAGGCGCGCTGTCTGGGCGATGACATGTGCTGCTTTGCATGTAAATCCTTTCAGCGGTTCACCTCCGAGTGAACCCGCTGAGAGCGATTCTGGTGCTGGCTTAAAGACAGAGGTGTGTTTTTATGACTAGGCGAGGCACGTCCTCTCCAAGGCCCTCAAGCACTGTGTCCCTCTACCCTCCCCTTTAATCACTGTATCAACCACTCTCATAAACTCCATGAGGTGTGTATGAGTGTGTGCGTGTGTGTTTGCTTGTGTGTGTGTGTGTGTGTGTGTGTGTGTCTGTGTGTGTGCGTAAGCCACGTCTACGCGTCCGTGAGCATGTGCCCTTCCTTGTTTCCCCCATTTTTAAACTTAATCAGCAAAAATAAAAGCCGTTGTAAGCCGGCTCATATTAAAGGGGTGATTATTGGTAATAAATACTTTTTATACATACTTATTACAGAGGCAGTTTTCTTCTTGCGCTTAATGAGAGTAATTTGATTTGCTTGAGCGATTACAGTTTCCCAGAATTAATGCGGCAGTCCCCATTCCAAGATAGAGTGAGATCTAAGATTCTTCACAGGTCGTGTGCTGCTAGATGCACCCCTCTCACATAGCAGCTAATGGAGTTGAACAGCAGTCTGTCATTCCCCCCCTCCCCTCCCCCACCCACCCACCGCCCCAGCAGCTCTATAGCCCACATGCCCTTGGTTCCTGCAGAGCTTGTTGTTTGGGCTACTTCTGCCACCTGCATTTTACTTTTACCTCTTATTCACACCAACTGCTGCTAAGTGCCTCTCTCTGAAAAAAAAAAAGAAGAAGCAGGGAGTGATGGTGATTTATTGTATATATGCAATGTTCAGTCATCAATGAAAATTCAACATCTGGACAAATTATTCACACAATTGCACTAATTCAAATGGTTCTCAAGTTGCATCAGGACCTGATTTTTTTATTTATTTTTTATTTTTTTAGCCTTAGTTTTTTCTCTCCGTTTACCACCCCGGTTTGTCGTCGTTTAATATTTCCATCACATGTTTATGTAAGCCCTTCAAGCTTAGCGCATAACTTAATTTGAGTTGTGATCATCTTCTCCTGCGACATTTATTGAAGCCTGCAGGTCTCAGCACCTAAAGCTGAAGGTGGCTCAGGCAGATTGAGGGCGGCCAATTCCGCCTCCGCACTGCACTTCGCATGTTAATTAAGCTTGAGGTGGTTTGGAAAAGTGCTTACGCCCAAAGGACTTATTTCACGAGTTGTTAGTCCATAAACACTCTGAATTGTGAACTGTGGATGTGTACTTCTGATGGCCCAAGATTGTATCTTCAGTGGAAATTGTAGATGGATCCGTTGTTGCCTGAAAGCAACGGAGAGCAACTCAAAAGATTTGTCATTAAATGGGTGTTAATTGCGATAATTTCCTAGAAAGGGCATTGGAGTCCCAGCTCCTCTTTTGACTCTTCTACTTTCATTCCTTGACAGCATTGTCACAGAACAGGTTTTAGTGCAGATCACCGCAAACATATCGTCAACAGGTGAGTTTTGTACCAAACTGAATGTAAACTGTCGTGCCTCTTTCATCCATCCATCCATCCACAAGGTGCTTGGAGGTAGCGAAGTTGTGCTAATTTAGCAGTAAGACTCACTGACTGAACTAAACAAACTAACGCACGTCTACTTTGACGACACTGGATTTGAGGACACAACTTTTTTTATTGCGGAATGTTAAAGCGTTTTGTTGGAAAAAAACAACTAGCTGCCACTTTAAGCCATATACAGGCCCTCACCACTAAATACAAATGCATTACCAAATACATCGTAGGTAGTTGTGTCAAATACATTGAATGGATTTAATGTTAAGCAGTTGTCGTTTCGATGTCGTCCTATCATAAACGTACAGTCCAGTGGATAACATGAATTGCGGCCGCCATTGACGCCAGCTCGTTTTAAAAATGGTGGGTTTGTGCAGGATGTCCCATGCGACAATTCTCACTGACCAGTCAGTCTTATTGCACTTTTCAGACTGAGGTGGTACCAAGAAAAAGCACCAGGTACTACCTCTAGTTTTGCTAATAGGCAAACCGAAAACAAAAGAGCAGGTTGAGTAGAGTAGAGCTGTGTCGTACCATGTAGTGGAAATGCGGCGCATTTATGTCATGACGCTACCAGAATGAGTGAAGATCTTCATCCAGAATTGGCAATCCCTTTCTTTCTCACACACCTTCCACATCTTCCTACTATGTCAATAAAGATTTTTTTCTTTTTAAATTCTCGAATAAAAAAAAACATCACTTGAACCCCCCCTTCAAAAAAAGAAAACCCATCGGGGCCCACCATGTGTCACGTCACCTGCCTCTGAGACTATAATACATTACGGTCCAGTGTGACGGGTGATGTGTCTGACCCTGCTGAAGATTACTCCTCTTTATGGCCGGAGCAGATCCGATTTTTTTTTTCTTCTTCCCTTTCTCTCTCCTATTTTCTTCCCTTTCTTTATTCCTGGCGGCATAGGATCATATTACCCATCTTGGAATGACTTCAACAGAGACACTGCTATTCCCAGGGAGCTGTCTCTCCCCGCTGCAACTCAATCCATAGCCAATTGGACTGGCCTTGTGATTTATAGAAAATCCTCTCCTTTGCTCCACACACACACACACACACACACACACACACACACACACACACACACACACACACACACACACACACACACACACTGGGAATTCTCCCCTGGCAGCTCGTGTTGTGTCTCAGGTCACGACAGTTCAAGGCAGTGAGCATCATTGGGGAAAGATGTACAGTGGAAAACCACATACAGCTTTAACCATAAAGGCTGCGGTGCGTTCCTTTTATGCAAGGTGCACAAAGCAAAATATATATATTTAAAAAAATCATCTCTTTCGATTTTAGTGTCTCGATGAAACGGGATGCTTTGAGAAGATACTCGCCCGCTCTTTTGGGGGATGGATGTCATTTTGAATCCGTCTTCAAGGGCAACAGTCAAAAGGAGCTTTGGGCAGCGTCCCCGCTTGTTGTGCGCCGCACTGATTAGTGGGATTATTCATCTCCATGAGTTACTTTTGCATCCGCACACACCGAGTTAATCAACCCGCCCCGTGGCGCCGAGGCCGGAGAGTGGTCAGCCGACGACGCGGGCCGCCAGTTCGAGGGCCCCCGAGCAGCGCAGCAGTGAACTCGCCGATCGCGCGCTCCCCCTCCCCACCCCCTCTTTCCTCCGGCGCTCTTCTATAACGGCGCGCCGACCGCATTCATCTATATTCACCACGACTAAATTGGAAGATTTAGGCGAGGGTTTACCGGTCGTCCCGGGTGTATCAATAATGTTGAGTCCTCTCGTCTATGAGACCAGAACGGATCCAGCTTCCCATTCTAAACAATATCATTCACGCATGATAAAATCCGCTCAGAGTATTCTAGGTCTCACGCTGGGTTTTCGGAAGCGCCCATTTTCCCAAGCACAACACACCCTACCCCCCGCTACAAAGTGATGCAACGCTTCCAACACAGAGGCAATCGTGGATGGGGGTAGTGCGTGTTTTCTAACAGTCCGCCTAAGCGCCCGGCACAGTTGGCGCGCCTCTGCTCTCCCGCTCCCACTTTATCAACTTGACGGATATGATCGCTGTATTCAGTGGTGGGCATCCTGAGGCATCATACGCTCAGAACAAAAAAAGCTAAGGTCAGGGAGAGGCGGGCTGCTGAGATCTGCCCGCTGCATCGTTCCCAGATCCTTTTATTTATTTATTTATTTCCCCCCCATCTCTTCTCTTTTTAGCTCATTTTATCCTCCTCTCACTCCCATACTTTACTTTTCTTTTTGTTTCTCCCTCTCTCTCTCTCTCTCTCTCTCTCTCTCCATCTGCCTCTAAATGACACCAAAGTGCCGACTGCTCCTCCGACTGATTTGCCTGCGTGTGACCTCCCTCCTTTTAGTAGAGCCATTCGCAGGCAATGCTGAAGCCGAAACGCCGGCTCTTGGCGGGGTAGACAGTGACACGCGGCTGTGCGCTGATAGACTTTCCACTGGAGTGGATTAAATCAGCATCAGGCTAGTGGAGCTGATTACCCCAATATGAAAATGCAGTATCTTAATGGTACATATTTTCATGAGGCAGCCCAGTTGCCTTTCATTTTGCGGCTAATATGTCTATTCTTATGAGTCATTTACTTCTTTAATTACCTTTAGCAGCAGATGCACAATGGTGTATTAATGTGAATGATTTTTACTGCCACTTTATCATACTGAGCCCGGGAAGTTGAAAGGCATAATTGAGGCGGAAGAGCGACTCATGAGAGGAACAATATTTAGCTGACAGCTCCTCTTGTACTCGGGGAGGGTGTTTATGAGTTTACACCGCACTAAAGCTGTAATAAACACAGTATTCCTTTTAATAATGTCGAGGGGGACGGAAACGCTTTTCACTCAGATCTGCTGGGTTATTTAATCATCCCGGGAAGTTGTTTGGTAGAATCAAACAACACGCTGCGTGTGTGTGTGTGTGTGTGTGTGTGTGTGTGTGCTCACTTGCGCGTTGTTGTCTCATCGCCCTGTGTGTTTTTCCTGCTTTTTTTTCCTGCTTCTTCTTTTTTTGCAAATAAAATAGCTGTTTGCGGCAACCTTCTTCGCAGCGTGTGCAACTCCGACGGTCCACGTCATTTGCATGCGAGCGCTCGCGTTGCGTCTTGTGTGTTTTGTGTGTTTTGTGTGCAGCCTGTGTGTACTCTTCCTTGGCCACTCTGAATAGAGGCCTGTCTTTAGCCATCTGTTGGTAAGCTGCCGGCTAAGCAAAGCCGGGGGAATCCAAACAAACGGCGAGCACACAGCAAACGGAAGCTGTCAGGCCGGCATAGCTGAGCTGACCTCGCCGGGTTGGAGGGGAGGGGAGGGGGGCGGGGCATGACCCCGCTGTACCAGGCTCGGAGCGCCCGGACCGCCTGGTCAGGGCACTGTTTACCCTCCCCTCTGCACCTCCTGCAACCTCCTCCTCCGCCTCCCCTCTGCTCCTCCCTCCTCTCTCCATCTTTTACCTCTCTTCTATGTTTCACACTCTCTCTCCATCTGTCTGTGACCCCCCCCCCCCCCCCCCCCCCCCAACCCCACCACCCTCTCCTCTACCCATTTTCACTCCACTCCCTCCATCATCAGTCTTGCTTCACAGCCCCCTCTCTTCTATCTCTGCTCGCAGTTAATAACTTTGCTTTCATCTTGTTTTTCTTAAAGTCATTTCTTCTTCTTTAAAAAAAAAAAAAAAAAACATTTCTCAGGGCCTCATTTCTCATAACATTACCTGTTATGGGAAGAGGGGGGAGGAGAAGTATATTAAACAAACAAAACAGCCTTTTTTTATCAGTCAGATTCGGTCTTATGTAAGTGCACGCACTCCCTTATTGTTTAAACGTGGATATTTGAAATGTTTAGTGTTGTCATAAATATTAATAGATTAGTTGAAAAGTGCAGCGAAGGAAGGGGAATCTAATGGTTGGGAGTGGGTATAAAACGTTGATTTATTTATGTATTCTACATGAATTAGTTTGGGAATCTAAACACAGACTGGAGAGTGTTGTTGCGAGGGCCCTGTAATGTGCAAGGTTTGAGCATCGGGGGCCTGTTTTCCATGTGGAGTGGCTTTTTGGAAATGGCATTAATTACATACTCACTGGGAAAGCAGACTTTCCCTGCTTTGCATTGCAGATAAACGTCTGTATTACTGAGGCAAAGGGAAAGGTGGTGGGGGGGGAGGCAATTAATATAAATAGACATGATCCTCAATGCTTATCCGCTTACATGTAAAAAAATTATATGCATTTCAATTAAAATGACAAGTATTCCAAGTGAATTCCATTACTCTATGTTTGCATAGTCAGAACCCGTCGGACACGCTATCTGCTAGCCGTCATGTTGTGAATTCAGAAGCAGCTTTTACGATTCCATCGCCACTGGCTACAATAGCCGGTGTCATTTCTGAAATGATTGGCTCGTTCTTGTATCGTTAGCTCAACATGTTAGCGACCTTATGTTCAGGAGCCGGTGGGAGAAGAGCCGGGCTCCGGGGTTCGGGTTCACCGCTGAGGAGCGGAGGGAGGGGTTGGGGGGGGATTGTCTTTGGAAAAGGAAACGGCACGAGTGATAAATGTCAGGTGAGTCGAGACGTGCGATCAGTCACAAAGTCAAGCAGATAACCTTGACATTTAGGGCCGCAGCGGTGTGTCGGAGCCCCCACACCCCCTGCACGCAGAGGCTGCGGAGGGAGACCGGAGGGCCCCGGTGTCTTCAGAGCCGGACTACATTAAGAGATAACCTATTAGTCGTGTTGTTGCTTGGCTGTCTCTGAGCCACGCTTTTCTGACTAACAATGCCAGGCAAAAAAGCGTGGCCACTGAATCACACACGCACTCACACACACACACACTCACTCACACAAACAGATGCACATCTCGTTCTGTCTCCCTTTCTCCAAGTGGCCGCAGGGATCCGGTTACACCTGCCTGCACATCTTCCAGCAATTAGGAGCAATCTGCTTGAAACCATTTCACGTTCAAGGTCTTCCCCCAGCTGTGTGGCGAGAGGAGCCGGACGTTTACAGAACCAAAGAGGTTCTCTCCGTCGACGGGCCCGAACAAACGACGTCGTGGGCCCGCTACGGAGCCGGTCCCTCCCTCCCTCCTCGCATTCAGCCCGCTTCGTCTCCGTTTCCGTTTTCTATTCGCCTGTCGTTTAGAGAAATGCGCAGCGTGTCGTGTCACGCTCCCTCTCGGATCCCCTTTCGCTTCATGCGGCGTTTCGACTTGGCAGCGCCGGTCAGTGAAGTCGCATAAGATGAGCTTAAAGGGAGACGCATCTGAGATATGTCTGTTTTACCTCGTAGTGGAGGGTTGGGGGTGCAGTGGCGGGATTTCGGCAGAGAGCGGACTTGACTGTGTGGCAATGCTCTGAGCTGGGATTTGTCAGACACCCAGAGCTGGCTTTAGCAGCAGGAAACCCCAAAGCCTGTAAATAATCCACATGTGCAGACTGCACATAAAGACATCCAGTACTTAGCAGTTCCCTTATCGCAGCGTGATAGCCCAGGGACACAAGGGAGACGCTCCTGCCTCTATTCGCTAATATGGTGTGAAAGTAGATGCAGATAAAAAAGAAAAAAAATGCCTGTTGTTTATTGAGGAAGTTGCGTTAACAGGGGAAAGAGGCTGTGAACTTTGAACACATTTGAGATGGGGAATATAAAAGAGGGCCGCCAAATGACAAGGATAAAAAATTTGCACCGGCTTTGTTGCTGATTAAAAAAAAAAAAGAAAGGAAAAAAAAAAACTTTGTCATGTGCTGGTGGGTGTTTTTCTAATCAAAAGCACCTGGAGGGTTCACTCCCTCTATGCTGTGTGTGTGTGTGTGTGTGTGTGTGTGTGTGTGTGTGTGTGTGTGTGTGTGTGTGTGTGTGTGTGTGTGTGTGCGCAGACCAACAAACAGAGAGCATGGTGTGTAGGCGTCTAGTTCTACACTTGTGTGCTAAATTGCAGTAACAAGCGTTCCTCCCAAACAAAAAGTCAGTTTTCCATTATAATGGGGCGCTGTCGTCTTGTACTCCGACACACAAGATGACGCACACATCCGACGTACGCGTCAACGCAGTGTGTCACAAATCCTGTGTTTTTGAAGTAAATATAGTTTTTTTTGAAAAAAATCAAAGTATACAATGTAATATAGTACAGTTTAGTTCTCGAGCAGTTATCATTATCAGGCCTGAACGTTTATTAACCGAGGAGACTTTATTTGGACCCTCATATCACCCTAGACAACATGCTGCTCCCCTTTCTCCATGCTTCAGATAGAGTTTCCAGCTCTTTCCCATTTGTCAGGAACTCTTACACTCACTTGTCTATCGAGTGTCCAGTACCTTCTGAATGGAAGATCAAAAGAAGATACATTCCAGTGGAGGAGGAGGAGGAGGAGGAGGAGGAGGAGGAGTGGGGCAGCTCTGAAATAGAGGAGTGGGTGCTGAGTAAACATCACAGTGACAGTTCACAATGGGTTATTTTCGCGCAGCATTAGGCCTCTCAATGACATGCCAGCTCCAGTGCCCTTTAAAAAATAAAATGAAATACAAATACAAACACGACTGCAACATTCCTTGAACCATTGAGCCGACCTCACAACGCTAGTTCTCAGCCCACTCGCCGCTTTTGTCTCGTTGTTTTCTGCACCAACAACACATCTCACTCATCTTGTATCTTTTGGCTTTCAACAAAAACAAAGTCCCATTATATCCAGGCATGTGCTGTCTGGCAGCGGTGTAATTTCAGTTGATCGCCTTTGTCAAGAAGATCGTTGACTATATTTTTCCAGTGCATGAACACATAATTATTGCCCTTACTTTAATGGGAAGAATAATTTTAATGACTCTGTTGACATGAACGGTCAGAGGCATGTTTGGCACAATGCTGCGAAGCACCGTCATTGTTCACATTGTTGTGTTCCTCCTGTTATGAAGGAGTTGGTTTGGATCCACCAGAGTCCCACAGTTAACACCAGGCAAACTAACCCATCCAGGCAGCGGAGGACCAGCAACTCCGTGTTCTGCCTGGTAAGATGGACCGTTTTTGTCAAAGGAGTCTAGTGGCTTTGAAGAGAGCGTAGATGGCTAAGAGCCGTCTAACAGCAAGGTAAAGCCGTTAAAATGTTCTAAACATAGCGGCCACTGAAACGTCTAAGATACTTTTGGCTGCCCCCGTCCACACCAGGACATTGCTTTGCATTTCTTTATACTGTAGAAAAAACACTGACTATGGAAAAGGACCTCAGACGACCCCACTTTCAAATATATATATATTTCTGTATCTACTCGCGTTAACTTTCTGTGCTTAAAATGAAGATGACAGTGAACAGACTTCCCAGAAACGCATCTCTTCATCCATTACTCTCTGAATTTCCTATCATATCCTGTTGACTCAACTCTCTTTGTTTCAACACCCTCGGTTGTAAACCCAGACACACACACACACACACACACACACACACACACTCTGCATGTGTCATCAGTAACAGCGGAAAAGAAAACAGACAACTTTGTTTACTCTTCACTGTGCCCGTAATACCACGCATTGGGCGTTGTGAAGGGTTTTGTAACAGCATTTTTTTTTGGGTCTCTTGAATTGACTTATGAATTATCAGCGTTTCACTGTCTTAGTCATTCAAGCTCTCTTTCTCAGTTCATGATGCTGTAGTGGCTGACGCCACCTCAACCGAGTTATATTCAAATTTACCGACAGCATGTGGCCGGTATTGTTTTCACTTTGTGAGTGTGTGTTCGTGTCGAAATGTGGTCCTGGAGACACCTACTGTGACGGGAACTACCGCAGAAGTGGTTTTGAGTACTTTGCCGGGTGTTGATATGTCTGTCTGTCTGTCTGTCTGTGGACAGATTTTTACACCGCGATAGCGTCACAACCGTGTAAGATGCGGTCAAGAACACTTTACAGGTGTGTAGGTGAGATCGAAATGAAGGCCGACTTCGAAGATGGGTGTGGCCTGAGCAAGAAGGCCAAGAAGTAAGGGGGTGGAGTTAGAAACAGAGTGCCGGAAGGGTGGTGTATTTTTTAAGTTGCCGTCGCACTCGTTCCCTCACCAAAGAAATTCAATGGTATTTTTTTATTTGGATTGTGGATGCAGATGAAAAACATCTGTGGAAAAATCGAGTTCATGATACGTTCACGTTTTGTTCACTAAATGAATCTCCATAACTGAACTGGAGTGTCGATGCAGTCGGCAGAAGTAAAGTAAGATAAAGGCGGTTCTAGTGAGGACGTTTTGTCGTCTCTTTTGGTCACGTGTGAGCAAAAAGAAAGAAAGAACACAAGAGAGGTATTTGCTGATATTTTATGTCGTAACGTTAAAATCTCACAGACCCGAATATTGACCTAATTATTGTTTCAAAGGCTGGTGACTTTGGTAACTTTGCTATTATGATTTGAAAAATAAAACAAAATAATTTGTTTGATGTTTATTCTTTATTTATAAAAAAGATTTACTGAGGAAAAACAAGGTCATTATATTGTTAGAATTTAAAAGTATTTATTTAAATGATGAACCAAAAGGCATTCTCAATAAAAAAAATTAAAAAAATGTTTTAATCATTTAAAAATATTGGACTGTTTTTGATTGAGGTTTTTTTAACGCGATTGAAAGAACTTCACGAGACGAGGCGTCAGAAGGTTTTTCCGATCCCTTCCCCGGGTCAGCTCTGTTCACGCCGGGTGTTCTTTCCTGATTTGTAAGTTGCTGAAAAGCTAAACGTCTGAACTGTAAGATGTGAATATTACGATCGCGTGGGAGTGAATCTCGCTCACACAGTTCTTGGTATCAATTTGTACACTTTCCTTATGAGTGTACTCGCTTGCCGGAGAGGAGGGGGTTCCCCCCCTCCACGAATTTCAAAGCAGAGGACAATTAGGCATGCAGAATGAGATATGTTGCTCCGGCAGCATTCATCTTCACGTGAGAGCTGCGAGACGGACAGAGTGGGACAATCTACGCACTTTAAAGTTGAGCGCGGTGAAATGCCAGGAGTGTGGCCTCTTTGTAGCCTGTGGTCGTATTTATGCCTCATGATGTCATCCGACAGCCGTGCGTTTGGGAGGGTCAACACACACACACACACACACACACACACACACACACACACACACACACACACACACACACACACACACACACACACACACACACACACACACACAGAGCGATCATCATACAGCTGCTCGCTCCCACCACTGACGGTCTGCTGCCTTTCCGTCTTAAAGTATTGTCCGACTTTACCGGCACTAAGACCAAGTTATCTCTGTCTTTTCATCCGTCCACTGAGCTTTCTATTCGCCCTTTTCCCTGCAGATATCTTACTTTCACACAATCGTTCTCAGGTTTCACTCCCTCGTTCACACGTCGCTCTAACTTTTTTCTTCTTTTCTCTCTCTCTCTCTCTTGCGCTATCTCTTCGTGAAACATTCCACCATGTACTTTCTCTAATTCCTGAACCCCTCAAATAATTGACTGGGGAAACCCGCCAGATCGTCCGTCTGCGAGATGAGCTCGGATGTGCCCCGGCTGTTTGTTTAATTTGCGGGGAGCGATCGTCTGAGGAACATGGAAAGAATGAGGCCAGTTATTTACCCAGATGGTTTACTGGTGGAGGTGTGAGGCTGGCCAGCTCACTGTGGGAACACAGCGCTTGCTTTTCTTGGTATCGCTGACCGTTTTTCAAGACTGCCGTGTTTTTTTCCCCCTCCAGCTCTCTCTCTCGCTCTCTCTCTCTCTCTCTCTCTCCAGCTTTGTTTGTTCTGGATGGCATGTTTGATTATTTATCGCGAGGGAAAAGGGAGTAGCTGGAGCAATAAACATGTGACTGCACTGTATTTTGTTTTCCACTGAGAAGGCCGTGTCCTTTAACAGATATTCGGAGCCGCCATAAAAGCCTTTTATTTGGGGAGTTTGACTGAGCTAAAGGAGGATCAAAAGACGCTGATAGTGCCTCTGACCGTTTGTGTTTGCTGTAAGTGCAACTTATCAACAGTTAAATATTTCTTCTGGCTGGCTTTTTTTTGGTGTGTGAGTGTGTGTGTGTGTGTGTGTGTGTGTGTGTGTGTGTGTGTCGTCTTCTTCTTCTTCCTCTCTGTGAATTTGTTTTGACATCTGATCATTGTTCCCGGTGTGCGTTAGTGGTGTCGTCGTTTATGCCAGCTTTAGATTTACGAGTGTGAATGGGAGAGTATGAAAAGATGCTCTGTAATGTGTGTTTGTTATCTATCAGGAGGCCAAGGGGATGTTGTTGTAAGTCGATACATCTGCTCCGATGATAAGCATCAAAGTGTCCTCAAGGGACTTTTAGCATATCTACTGGCATTTCTATTGGACTGTTTAAAAAATAAATAATAATATTCTCTTCATGCATTTCTCTTTATTAGGCTCTCCATGTGGCACGGCAGATACTCCTCCAGCAGCAGCAACAACAACAGCAGCAGCAGCAGCAACAGCAGTCACAGCATCTGCAGTCTCAACAAAACACTGGCCGCAAGTCCCCCAAAGCCATCGACAAGCAGCAAAGCCTCCAGGTACCGCAAGCGCACCCACGTCACACTCAGACACTCTCTTATTTATTTACGACCGCTCACTTATTTGTGGGTGATAAAATATATAGAATGTAAAAAAAAAAAGTAAGAGATGCGGGGAAAAAAAAAAAAAAAAAAAAAAAAGTTAGAAAAGAGCGGAACTTGTGCAACTCGCTCTAGAACACGGTGTGCGAGGACAAGCACGTCACTGGGCTAAGTTCACAAAACAGGAAATTAGAATCGGCAGTGCAACATTTGCAGTCGTGTGTGATTTAGACACTCACACACACACACACACACACACACACAATCAACCATGTGTCATCTAAATCTTGACGGAGGACACTAGAAGCAGTGGCATGTAGGTATAAAAACATATATAGGCGGTTGTTTCTAACCTCTGCGTGGCCAGTTGAGCTCATCCAGAGTCATTCCAGTGCAGTGACACACATCAGCATGTTTTGTGGCTGATCCTGACTTCCGTTCGTGGAAAAAGCCCTTTCTTTTTTCTCTCTCACTGACTGCATTTGGTTTAGGAGGTGAAAGCAGGAGAAAGTGTCAGAAAACGGGAGAGAGAGAGCTTCACTCCTCCCATGGAGATGTGAATCCTGTCAAGCAGAGGAAACTCCATGCTTTCCCTGTTTGCCTTTCATCACTGCTCTGCACACACACACTCATGGAACTGTGTGTGTGTGTGTGTGTGTGTGTGTGTGTGTGTGTGTGTGTGGAGAGAGGCGAGCAAGGGAAGGGGTGGGAAGAGGGGCAGAGGCGGCCGGAAGATTATTTGATTATTGATGTAAAGAATAAAGAAAACAACAGTTTTTGTTGTTGTACTTTTCATCTCATTCTGTTTGTAATATGAATGCTGCTTCCAATGCAATATTTAGGGTAATTTCGGATCAGCTGCCTCGGAGATGTACATCTTTGTGTTTGAACGAGCAGCGGTTGTTTGTGTCGGTGTGAAATCGCAAACGACTTCAGGGCATATTTGGTAATTAATACGGAGGCCCTGCTCTCGCTCTGTCTGTATATATATATAATATTTAATACCCTTACTATTCCATTGGGGGCCCTTTTTAATGAGCTATTGTAGCAGCTAGGTCTAATGTCAGGTTGCGCAAAAAGCCTCTTTGTTGTGCAGATGTCTTCGGGAATCGCTCCAGAGGATGAAGTATGACTGTGATGACCTTTCAGTTGTGTGCATATTTGTCCGGATTCAAATAAGTTGAAAGGATCAGACTAAACTGTTTCCCCGGCCTGCCAGGGAATTGTGCTGCAGAGGTCAACAGAGGGGACCACAGCGGCAGATTCCAGCGTACAGCCAGTTGTTGGTACATAGCGGAGTACTAGACCATCTCCTGCAGACAAAGACAAAATTAAAATTCTAATTTATTAATGTATACAGAGAGCTTGGCCAAGCTGTCACTCAGCTATTGAAAAGAGAGCCGGGCCCTTTCCCCCGCTTCCCCTCCCCTCCCCGGCTCTTGTGAAGAGAGCACAGAGCTCGCTGTAGTATCTAACCGACGCCGTAAATTGGCTGCTCTCTAATGTCGTATGTTACGTTCTGCCGGGTTGAAGCTGCCATTATGAAACAACAAGCCACAGGTCCGGACAAGTGTTTGTTTATCTCAGAATTACATATTGTGCTAATTAAGCACACGGCGACCGCACACACGCACACAGTTCACAGACAGGAGTTCATGCATAAACATCAGTGTGTGGAGGATGTATTGCATTTGTTTTTGTTGTGTTTTTTTCTTTCTTCTTCTTCTTTTTTTTTCTTCTTCTCTTTCGTCGGCTAGCTTTCACTTATTTTCTCACACCGTCTCTCTCTCTCTCTCTCTCTCTCTCTCTCTCTCTCTCTCTCTCTCTCTCTCTCTCTCACACACACATACAAACACATTTTTCTGAAACTCCAGAGGGTGAGAGTCTCATCTCGCGTCCTCTTTTAAGAACAAAACCCCGGTGCGTGGAGGGGAGCCCCCTTCACACCGAACGCTCACCATCTCCGCGGTCACGCAGCCCGGATAATGATTCTCCGCCGAGCCGGACCGGGTCATCACACGACATTGGCCCGACAATTACGAGGCTGTGTAGTAAAACTGACACCCCGTTAAAAAGCAGCTGATCTGGGGACGCGGGCTCCATTCATCGCAGCGGTCTTCCCATTAGGCACGAGGAAGACGCGCCGAGAGACTTTCACTCATTTGGAGATGTGACTCACGTTTCAATTCGTTCTTATTCAAGTCAAAAAATAATGAAGCACGGTATGTACAGAACATCAGAAAAAAAAAGACCTGCGTAGAGTAGTAAAGGGAGAGGGGGGGGGGGGGGGGGGGGGGGGGATATGAGTCAAACAAGCCTCAGGATCCTTGATCAGCATTAAATGGCTCTTTGGTTTTTATATCTCCAACAGGGGTCCCCCCCGACACACGCATACACATCCCGCCCACCCCTGCCTCTTGATGAAGATGCCTCCGCTGTACACGCAGCAGCCTGGAGGCGCTTTAATCAGGCCTCGGTATACAAACAGCTGCCGCGCGGGGCTGGAAAGCAGCTAAACATACTTGACTGGTCAAAAAGCCAGTAAATTACATTGACGGAGTGGCACGTGTGATTAAACGAATCCATGCCGCTTTTACCTTTTTCCGCGCCTCACACCTACAGTGGCGCGGGGCGACGAGAGACCGGGCGACTCCCACCCCGCTAATTACCATTATCAGTGAAACGGTAGGGTTTGACTCATTAGTTCCATGTGCATTTAATTAGAGGCAGGCTGAAATTGGATTTAACTTATTACTTTTTCATGGATCACTTTCTTGTCATCACTTCAAATTGGATTGCAGCCCCAGGTAACTAATTATGCCAGCCGCAGGATCAGGAGTGGAGAAATAGGTAATTAGGAACAACACTGTCGGACCCTCGCTGATAGTCCACCAGCGCCGATGGTGGGAAGAGGAGGAGGAGGAGGAGGGGGAGTGAGGGATTGGAGCTCGTTCTGTCGTGTCGCTCGGTTAACTACAAAACCTCGTCGCGAGAGCTCCCAGGTGGGCATCGAACCTCCGACAGGGGGATTATGAGGCGTTCAGCTGGGCTGGAGATGTTGTGTCAACATGGCGTCTTTGCTATCAGCGTAATGCCGAGATTATGCTTGTTTTCCCATCCAGGATTGTGTCTCGAGATTGGCCTTCATTATTCGTGCCACCGGTACGGTGCGAGGTATGGCCAGCAGCCAGCGGTGTGGACGCCGCTTGAATGACATTGACTGGTTGCCGTCTGCAGTGCGTCTGCTGCCGATTGTAGTGGGAATAGGCGATGGCCAGATTCAGACCAGATTGTCTGCCTATATATATATAGGGGAAGGGTATGGGGAAATGATAACTTCACTTCACTTGCCATTGAGAGCTTTGAAATTCCATCTTGAAGTGAAAGTTGTAACGCATTGGAAGCTGAAAGAGCATCTTAATCCGTGAGGGTTTTTCTTTGACTTTTTTTCTTCTTTTTTTTTTATGTTCATTGTAATTGTGTGTTGCCCTTTTTGTTTTTAAATGAGAAACACCATTCACTCTTCTCTGATAAATGCTGCATTGAACATTTCCATGATGTCAAAGGTGCATCACATGTTATTCTTCAGACACAGAGAAGCTGCTGATAATGTTTCAAAAACCATGCCAGCAGACAATCCTCTTATCTGTGCTATTACCAGTTGAAGCCACAATCCTCACTTCTTTCTTCTACTTTTTTCTTCTTCTTCCCATCTCTCTCTCTCTCTCTCAGTGTGTGTGTGTGTGTGTGTGTGTGTGTGTGTGTGTGTTTTCACACCATAGTGTACAGCCTCACAGAGGGCATCTCCAGGTCAAAAGATAATGTCTTTTCAGTTTACAGGATGAAAGACTTTTAAGTTGCAGAGAGCCCCCCCCTTCCCCACGTTTGCTCTTCACATCCTTCATTTACGGTTGGTCGGGGTGGGTGAGGGGGGGTGGGCGTGATGTGACACAATCCAGGGGCCAAGCCTCCCGTCTGACAGGACAGGGAGAAGCCGCCGGCTCTCTTTCTCTCCCTCTCCTACTGTTTTTTTTTTTGCAGCAGGCCTGTGGCATTGTCCTGACACATGTATACCACAGTGCTCCAATCTGTAAGTCATTAGAGCACTAGGCCGGAGCTGGAGCTCGGCCAGTGCTGCGGGGCGATCGGAGGCGGCGTTTCGAGGTTCTCCCGCACGCGGCACGGCCGGCCAGCCGGCCAACGTGGCACGGCAGCGGGTTGGCGAGGCGACAGTGAGCACCGGGTTAATGGTCTGGGTCAGTTTCTGTGAGATGAACACTTAACATCAAAGGAGACCGGGCCAAGACGAAAGGAGAGAGTGTTTGTATTCAGTTACAATACATTTGGGAGAATAAGAAGTGTAAGAGAAGAAAAGTGCTGGCACCCTCTTAAAACACAAATCAAAGCATTGGCAATTTCCAATTGATTCACTCAATGACTGCTTTAATCTGGCCTATTAATGTTCACGTATCTGCAGGTTGTTGTGCACAGAGCAGGAGCTAATTCACAGTTTGTGTGGATTTAAAAACTGATACCAGCAAATATAAGTGTTCATAGCAGGCAGCAACCACCAGTAGGGCTGTGCGGTATACCGGCTGAACCGGTATACCGGTTTCAGCTTTCCGTACGGTATGAATTTTTTTGGCAAGCAACAACATTTAACATTCACAGCTTGAAGCTGAAGGAGCAGCGGACGGAGCTACTTAGCTCTCATGGAGACTCAGTTGACTTATGGTTTGAAGGGAATGACATCGGAAAATGCATGCTGGGTAAATTACTTTGCCAAAATGCCCGCCCACACAGGAAGACTCTTCATGTGCAGGAAGAAGTCTCTTCTGGTGCGGCTGAGTGGGCGGGCTTTACCCAGAATGCATTTTGTCGATGTCATTTCTTTGAAACCGTGAGTCAACCTCTGAGACATAAGTAGCTCAGACCGCTGGACACGCAGCTGTGACTGTAAACTTTAAATGTTGCTGCCTGCCGAAGAATGAGAAGAATGACAATAGTCGTTACGGCTGCGCATGCGCCACCAGTATGAAGGGATATGAAATAACTACATTCCCCTGGGTCCTAAATCCCTCCATGTTTAGCTTCCTAACACAACCTATGTACCAACGTACAAACAGCTGCTGGCCAGTTGCGAGCGAGTGGTGAATAACGATGGCGGGCGTTCCTTTTCGGCGTCAATAAATGTATGTGTTTATTCGGGAAAAAAAATACCGTGATATACCGCCAGAATCCTACAAAATACTGTGATATGGATTTTTGGCCATACTGCCCAGCCCTAACCACCAGGTCTCAAAAATCTGAATCTGAAACTTGCATTCTTTCAAATGGCCATCAGGGGGCGACTCCTCTGGTTGCAAAATAACATCAGATCGTATAGAAGTCTATGAGAAAATGACTCTACTTCTCACTTGATGTTACCTCAGTAAACATTGTAAATATGAGTTTATGGTCTCAATCTCTAGTTTCAAGTCTTCTTCAATACAGCATGATGTTCATTAAGTAAATGATGGTCCATTTAGAGTAAAATGGATGCTTTAGGCCGTGGTTAGGTTGTGATTAACAGGTCGTTGTCTGGTCGGGGACTTGTCCGAGATTTTGCCTTGGAACTTGAACCCTTTCATTAGGTGTTTTCAGTGAATGAAAAGGTCATCTTAACCATTCTGGTTGCCTACAAATGTCATATTCAGCGTGAGCTTGTACCTAGCTCCACCCTCTCGTGTCACTTCTGGTTGCAAAAAGATGGCGACAACCAAAAAAATAAAGATGGAGATGGCCAAAATGCCAGTCCACTCACCGACAGGTGGTGTCACGGTGATTGCAAATGAATCAAATGGGATATAAAGTGTTATTTAGTGAGCGTACAGAGGAGCTGGTTGGTATATTTTGGTTCCTTTGGACAGAGCCCTCTGCTCCCTGTTTGAGATTAGCTAAAATAACTGCTGGCTGTATAGCGTCAAATTCAGCATAGAGAGACATGAGAGTGGTATCAATCTTCTTACTCTTGGTAAAAGGTTACAGATGTCAATTCCCCTTCAGAGACATGTTATTTTCCCTGAATATGCGCTTGGTTGACATCGTATTTGGTCCTTTGCCTTAGGGATGAATATTTCAGGGAATATCGTTCAGGAATAGCTCCCCTTTTCCGTCTGCAAAGTGTCTCCAACGGTAAAAATCCCATAATTCATCAGCCGCCTGTGTGATCCCCAGGAGGAGTTCATCTCTTTGTGTTTGCAAAAAGTCTCAAGGTGATGCCGTAATGAAATCTCATTTTGACGCGCGCGTTGCTTTGAGGTGATACAATCTGTCGGGAATGATCAGCAACGACGCGGCGGGCCGGTGCTCGTGTGGAATCCCGGGACCGGGACGTCTCTTTTGCTGCTTGCTTTCCTTGTCATGTTGTAAGAATCTATCATGTGTACGGTATAGATTAGAACCAGGTTCGGGATAATCCTGTCAGAATGAAGTCATCTGTCCCAATTCCACGCAGCCAAGCAGAAACTTGGGGGTGAGCTGCTGCGTTACGTTTTCCTCTCCCAGCCAAGACGATGACTGTCGAATTGACTCCAGTCACAGCGCTGGGAGCCACTTACCATTTTTCGGGGCACCCTCTTTTTCGTTTGAGGCCTGATGTTTCCCTTCCAGCAGCGAACCTTCTCACCCCTCAGCCCCACTCAGTCATCCACCCAGACACACACACACACACACACATGAAATGTGTTGCATCTTTGTGTCATCCTCCGGCGCTGTATCTTGATGTCGAGCGTGTGTTGTTTGGAGTGATTCACACGCCCTTTGCAGAGGGTTGGAAGGACGGATGGGATGCACAGTCGACCGTGGCATTAATAAACACTAACAGCCATGCTAGGTGCAGTCAAGTCTGCGGCGTGCTTTCTGACAGCTCTGCGATTTTTTCATTTTTTTTTTCACTATTTGTTAGGAGCAGGAAAGAGAAATGTTGTGTCGCTCAGACAGCACGGAGGAGAGAGAGAGATCCAGACACATGAAGGGGCCTTCAGCTAACATGAGGACATCATTTGGAGTTGTGTTTTATGTGTCATCCCTGCACAAATGTTGTTACAGCAAATCTGCAGAAAGTTAAAGTAACATTACATTTTAATTCAGCCTTATTTTACTTGTCACATGAATCTCTGGTACTTCCAGGAATGGATGTACACTCGTGCCGTGCGGACACGAGTGTACATCGAGAGTAGGACGCTGAAAAGGCGACGATGACAAGAGCCAGGTGCTTATCGCAGTCCATCTCATGTGTGTGCGATTGGGCATCGAAGCCTATGAATGACAGCGCGATCACAATAACTGGGGCGTTACACAAACTGGTTTGCGGCTCCAGATTTAGTGGTCAAGTTGTTTTTATATCTCCTCCAGCCCCCACGGAAGAATTGTTATTGCTCATTGAAATGACTGTATTAATATCACTACTGATTTAAATCAAAGATTGAACCATCACCAAACAAGACGAGGCAGGAATTCCCCCACCTCCTTAAACATCGCCGCCGTTGCGCAAACCCCAAAATGGTCTTGTTTTGATGAAGTGAAAAACCACACTAGACGCGGTACACGCTCCGTTATACACCGGCTGTCATATCACCTCAGGAAATATTTTGCAGTTCACATGTGCTGACAAAACAATGTGTTCCTGAAATTAGAAGTAAATAACCAAACCCATATATATATATATATATATATATATATATATATATATATATATATATATATATATATATATATATATATATATATATATATATATATATGTGTATATATATATATATATATATATATATATATATATATATATGTGTGTATATATATATATATATATATATATATATATATATATATATATATATATATATATATATATATATATATACATATATATATATACATACATACATACGTATGTATGTATGTATGTATGTATGTATGTATGTATGTATATATATATATATATATATATATATATATATATATATATATACAAACATAATGGACTGGTGACTCAGGCATGACTTACTGTAACTCCACTGCTTGGTGCGATAACCTCATTCACTCCGAATATGACTTATTCCAAGTGTGAGTATCGGTGGGTTGTTGAAAGGTGAGTTCACTGTCATGTCAAAAGAATGGAAATATAGCGTATTTTAACAGGACCTTTTTTCTTTTCTTTTTTAAACACAGCACAAACAATATATCAAACTTAAAAGTATCAACAAATAATGAAACAAAAGAAAAACAATTCTGTTTGATTAAAAAAAAAATCAATCTTTAAAAGACCAGATTACTTTTAGGTTTGTTAAAAGTTCTTCAGAAAAAGAAATGCAGATTGCACCTCTTCCAAAATGTTTTACTGCGGCAGAAATATCACAACACTCCCCTGGATGATGTCATTTTTAATGAGTGGGTCACCGATTTCTCATGTGGGTTCTTTCTGAACTGTGCCAAGTCTGAACTTTTGCTGTAGCTTGGAGTAAAAGAAGAAGAAGAAGAAATCGCTCAGTTGATTGAATGTCTCTTTTGAGCAAAGGTAAAGAACGATCACACATCTTGGTGCTGTTGCAAATCTGGAAGGTGTTTTTTTTTGTTTGTTTCCGTGGCGATATTATATAGAGCAGCTGTTATTTATATAGGACCCACACCTGCCCTGCTGACATCAGTAAACAATGATTTACTTTACACACGCACAGGGAAACAGACTGTGTTTGCTTTCTCATGACAATGGTCCAGGTCACCAGAGCTTCTCAAGAAAAGGAATGACTGTAGTTTTGTAATTCCCTCCACTTCCTTCCCACTTGTCCCTCCCTCCCTCCCTCCCTCTCTCTCTCTCTCTCTGTGGTAGCAGCAGCAGCAAAGACATGGGTTGGCATGCCGGTGCAGCTTACTCACCGGCCGCCTTAGATGTGTTTTGGAAAGGCTTTGTAATTGGAGGCGAGTCGTTATCTTTAGCCAGAGCTGAGCGGAGCGCGGCTCAGGCCCAGACATTAACTCATACTTTCACTCTAACTCGAGCAGGAAATATAATGTCATCCACTCCGTCATGAGCACAATCGCTCAGCACTCTCTGTAAACTATCGCAAGGGAACGCCGGTTCAGGGCTCAAGGATATTGATGTTTCTCTGTGCGCAATAAGGAGGGAGAGGAAAGGAAAAAAAATCTATATAGCGTGTGTATCGCATCGACACATATGTGTAATTATTTTACATGGCGCAGGCACCGAGGCAATGGATTAGAAAGACGGTGTGTGAGAGGAGAAGCTTGAACTGTGTGTCTGCTAAATTTATCATGAGGCCTTTGGGAGCGTTGAAATGAGAACAGTGGCCTATTACTGCTAAGAAGGTGTTTTATTGAGAATACGCCGACATGCCACCCCAGGGAGAGTGCCGGGGGAGAAGAGTGTGGCTGTAGCCTAAACCACTTTGTGTGTGTGTGTGTGTGTGTGTGTGTGTGTGTGTGTGTGTGTGTGTGTGCCGTCTTTGAGGGTGTCCGATAGAAAAATAAAAGCGCCTTCTCTTCCACTTAATTATTCACCGTGATATGTATTGGAATTGTCACTTCTGACACTTGAGGTGTCCCAGTCAATAATTTATATAGGTCAGGCCAGCTTAGCAGAGCTCATTGTTAGTTATTAGCAGACGAGAGCGGCGGCTTGTTATGCAGCCGCTCTCTTGTTTATTTTACCAGCGTGTTTGCGGACTGGAACGCGTCCCGCGAACATTCCTTCATCCTCGGCCAAGGGGTTTACAGCCGTTGATATGACGCCGCGTTTCAGAGCGCTGTGTTTATTGTCATGATAATTAACAAAAAGTGAGGTGTTAATCTCGCCTCATGCCTTTCCTCTAATTCTGTTGAGTGGGTTGCACAAGTTGGAGGACCTGTTTTTATTGTTGTTACTAAAAGAAAAGGAGGTCTTTATGTTTTTATGTACTATAGAGGGAAATGTGTTTGTTGGATTTAAATAGAGGTGAGATTGGTTCGAATGTGTATATATATATACATATATATATATATATAAATATAAAACATTGACAGCCAAGCTTTTCTTTTCTTCTCTCTCTCTCTCTCTCTCTCTCTCTCTCTCTCTCTCTCTCTCTCTCTCTCTCTCTCTCTCTCTCTCTCTCTCTCTCTCTCTCTCTCCTGGTGAGTTCAGCAGGTTCTCCAGTAGGTGGCAGGGTCCTGTTTTTCCTCCCCCTGTCTTTTCCCCTCACTGAGTGCACGCGGGTGTTAAAGAGTGTGATGATATTATGACAGCTAATTGCTCTCATTGGGGATGGAGCCGGATGGATTGCCTGGTTCCGTAGCTGCTGTAATGTTAGCTGTTAATATGAGTTTTTTTTTTTTTCTTCTTCTTTTTTTAGCTTGTCTGGGTCCAAATTGTAGGATAAGTGTTTTTGTTTAGTTTTTTTGTATTAAGTTCATACCGCTGTGGTTGACCTTTGTGACCAAATGCACACAAACTTGCCGCTGCGGTTCAAGTGTGCACATTAAACATTTTCGGGGCAAAACAAACTGTTCTCGTATACATACTTTTACTCTCAAATTAAATGCATGTGGTGTTGTCCCAGCTCGGGGAATTTATAAGGAACAGGGGAGGAGAAAAAAAAAAGTACAAAGCGTCTGAATTGTTTGTGCATTTTTTCAGTGTTTTCAGCATGTGAAATGAGTTGTGTCTTTGTTCCGCCACTGTAAACAATTCCCTTTAGCAGAACAATAAAGGGGCCGATAGCGGGGCCGGTTTTCTTTCTTTCCGCTGGATAGCTGTGTTTACTTATCTGTTGTTTAATTACAGGGCCTCTTTTCTTTAGGCTCCCATTGTTTCAATAGCACGGCCGGAGTCCCGGCAGGGGTCAAAGGGTTAGCAGCCGTCAACTGTGTCTTTTTATATATATTTTTTCTTTCTTTCTTTTTTCCTTTTTTTTTTTTTTTTTTTCTTCCCGAAAGGGCCCCCCACACAAAGGCACGGGTTCACCTGCAGCCCAGCCCGCGGCTCCCTATTGTGTGGCCCCATTTGAATTGATTATGTTTAGAGGGCTGGTTGTGATTGGTGGAGAAGGGCGTGGTTGATTGGATAGTTTTGTATCTTGTCAGCCGGGGAGCAACCTCGCGCGTGCAATCCGTCTGTATCCCGAGGAAGGTTGGAGACTCCACAGCACAGCAGCGCTCGTTCTCAGCCTCCCCGCCTGCCAGTCCGCGTGTCTCTCTCTCTCCCTCTCGCTCTCTCTCTCTCTCTCTCGCTCACACACACACACACACACACACTCTCTCTCTCTCTCTCGCTCCCTCTTGCTCGCTCTCTCTCTCTCTCCCTCGCCGCTCCGCTCTTCGCTCTGCTTCACTCCACACCGCGTGGCCCAGCACTCTGTTTACCCTGCCAGCTAAATGGAGTTTGTCAGGTTTGTCAATATGATTGATTTCTGTGATTTCTTTCTTCTTCTTTTTTGTGCCTGCTTTCTTGTGTGAGAAGAAGAAAAAAAAAAAAAAAGAAGAAAAAAAAGGAGAGCGAGAAGAAGAAGAAAAAAAAAAAAAGGACTTGACAATTTAATTTGACCGGGGAGAAAGAGAAAAGGAGGGCTTTATTGTCCTGTCTGTCGGTGATGTTGTATCATCGCAGTTGGTTAATTGTGTGAGAGCAGCAATTACCCGGGGCTTTACTTCTCCGCGGAGACGCCGGCGGTTTACCGGCTCGTGCTGATAGAAGAAAGCAGGTGTCATGCACATGATCGAGGCTGTGTTGCGTTTCAAAACAAGCCCGTATGGACGAGCTGCCTTCTGTCGGCTCCACTTTGACTTCCAGCAACAGTTTGTCTGAGCTGCTCTTGTTTGTCAGCAGGATGCCCGACAGTCGGCAGCGAGTTTCCGTCTGTCACCTCGCGCTGTTTGTTTAGTTGTGTTTACTCTGCTGATAGCGAGCGGACCGGTTCAGCAGGAATCCTGCGCTGTACTTACTGTACGCTGCTTGAATTATGGAAAGTTCTGGGAGGAACAGGACCCAGGTTTGCCTTCTCTTTTACTCGATTGTTGGTGTTTTGTCTCTCAGAAAGGGGATTATATTATTGTTTTATTGTTTTTAATATTTCCTTGCCACAGCATGTCAAGCAGATGGAATGAATATGATTTTCTTTTTTGCGCTGGCTGTGTATTCTGTGATGGTTTGCTCCTCTGGGTGCTGTCTCTGAGGCTCCGGCCTGGACTGATCCTCTCTCTCCTCCCGGTGTCACGGTGAATTAAGACGGACCAGCACAGCTCTATATTTGACACCGGCACCCACACTGGGCCGAGCTGTCACTCTGAATGTCATCGCTCACATCTTCCTGAAAAGTTTTTGAGCGTGTGAACGTTTGTACGAGCCTGTGTGTGTGTGTGTGTGTGTGTGTGTGTGTGTGTGTGTGTGTGTGTGTGTGTGTGTGTGCGTGTATATACTTGCAAAAAAGGTTGCATTTAGGAGGGAAAGTTGTAGTCTTTTTCTTCAATTTGTTTTCTTTTTTTTTCAAAAATCCGATGCGAGTCCAATTTGACAGCTTTGAGGTTTTACACCAAAGACATTTATAGACTCTCTGCTGTTAATGACCTCAAGTGGCTTTACTCGAATATTCTCGAGTAACACACTCATGCAACTATTCGCATGTGATTCACTTTTTCCCCCAAGTGCTGTCCCCCCCCCCCCCCCCCCCCGAATATAAGAAATAAGAAGAGGAGCGGTGGAGGGGCACAGTGGAGGGGTTCGAGGCGCAGGACAGCAGAGCCCCACACTGGGCGGCGTGCGCCGTAATGCCGTGCAGCTGTGCCGAGACGCACAGTTTGGGAGAGTTGGAGTGCGAGCTGATTGGGTTGACAGTTTGTAATCAAAGTTGATTTATTGTTCATTAGTAGTGCATTAGCCCTTTCAGGCAGGGGCGTTATTTGTGCAGTGGCCTGTCAAGGCGAGGGGCTGCGAGCACCTGTCATTTCTAAACCATGACATAGGCAACCAGATATTAGCCATGTACCACGGAGGAGAGGTGGTGGTGGTGCTGGTGCTGGTGGCGGGGTGCACTGGGGGGGGTTAGCCGCTAGAGCCTGGCCGGGGCTATCCTTTACAGGGACGGTCTCCGCTTTGTACTGGGGGCCGGCAGGCAGAGACAGAGGAGAGATGGGGGAATAGTTTAGGAGTGATATAGTGAGCCACCAGCTGCTCTCTGCTGTTATTCCCTGGCTTTCCCGACTGAAGCATGTTTTACTTGGAAAAAAAAGAGAGGAAAAAAAGGCTTTCATTCATTCTTTTTTTTTTGGGGGGGGTGGGGGTCGTTACTGCTGAGTTTGTGCGTGTGGTTCAGATAAGATTAACTCTACACTTGAGATGCCATGTGTTTCAAAGGGTTGAGATGGTCGGATCATAACCAGATTACACAGAGTGTTTTATGGCAGAGAGCTTCTTCGCCACTCATCTCTGACACGGCCTACATATTTTATTTTTATTTTTTCACACAATAAGCGACGTGAGGAGGTTGCTGCCCCGAGAACAATAAAGGGTTGTCTTTCTGGGGTGTGTGTGAAGTTGATTGCTCTAAACCTGCTGCTCTCACTGAGTGTCTTCTTCTATATAATTGTTTTAATTGGCTGTATACTTTTATATGAGTCACACAACACGACAACATTAAGAGGCAGCACAATTTGTGTCCTTCTCGTTTGCCGTCATGGAAACAAGGATTAGCTCTTTTTTTGCGTTTTGCTGGTGTGCAGAGGAACAATCTGCATGAGGATGTGTCAGCCA